>JAWZYV010012487.1:0-165691 GCA_038373885.1 Cheiracanthium punctorium
ATCGACAATTAAAAGCTTAAATTTTCTTTTAATCCTGTTTATAACTTATGAGTAGTTTACAAACTTATTTTCGTATCCCACTTTACAAATCCAGTTATCGTATATACTTTCGATTAGTTCTCATAAGTTATAAACAGCTTAAGGTGCGTAGCTTTGATAAATCGAATACTACTGGCAATTAAACACCGACAGTACTGAACTAGTGCCGTTTTTCTTCCCTCCTCCACCTACAGTTCAGCTAATTTTATTTGGGGTTCTACTTCGGAGGTGAATTTTGTTTCTACTCCACTGTAGTCTATAGGACTAAGACTATTACGTTTAATTGTCTTTCTGCCTGAACCAAGCAAATTATCTACTTATTTTCGTCACTTTAACATTAATAGTTTCAGAAACTTCACGATCAGGGATAGATATAAGTTTTGTTTTTTTTCTCGTATCTTATAACTCGTTTTTTCCTAGTTCAATTTATTCCGGATAACTTTAGGTATGTAAACATACTAGTGAACCAAATCCTTTAATTTTTTATCATGCGGTTTATATTTTGTGCAATTTTCCCATTTTAGTCTTATCTAAAAGTGCATATTCTCAACGACTTCCAATGTGAACAAATACATGTGAAACTTCACCTCAAGAATGTATCATACACTATTTAACAATATTGATTGTTAACCATTCATCTCCGATATAAATCTGATCTGTTCTAGCTGTATGCAGAAGTACGTTCAATTTTAATAGCCATATTTAAGTAACTAATTTATTGCTAGATTCCAACTCTTAAGTACGCACGAGTTTTAACCAAGTCTTGCATCTTTCAAATTCAACCAACTAACCTTCAAATACTCAATACAGTTTTCTCGAACAGTTTAGACTCAACAGCCCATCAATAGTTTTAGAGAATGTTTAGATTTTGCTATACTACAGATTAACCCACAAGTTTACCGAAAAAATTTCGCATAATCAACGTACACATATTGCTGCTCCTTTTGTTTAGTAATGCGAACAAGTTTTTTTTATTATTTAGAACTTTATATTCCATTCATTATAATTGAAATAATTATACAGTATGTGCCATCTCCCTTTTAATTAAACCGTATATTTTTAGACGCATGATTATTTTATCACTACCCTGAACGATATTGCAATTTGCCAAGTCAATAATTGACTCAACCAGTTAAGATCTGACAAATATCGGGAGCATAAAGTACTTCAACTCCCAATATATTTTCATATAAACATAAATTAACGAATTTACTATACCTATACAAAGTTTCTAAAATATAAACTTACCATGAGAAAACCTCATTAAGCAACAACTCACACCTCTATCAGACAAGTCAACCAAAACACTTGATATTGCTTCATTGCAGTATATATACAGCATGTAGATTTGCATAAAAGAAGTCTTCTTGAATCAACACAATAGAGCTCATATGCCAACAACCAACCAAGTGAAGCCGGTGCGTTAGAGGTGACGGGCATGTCCTTCACTACGTTAATCGCTTAACCCATTAACGCCCAGCTATCTATTTTTAGACGGTCGCAAAAATATTTCAGCGTTAATTTTTTTTCCTATTTTAATTTCTCGAGTAACGTCTGATTTCCACAAAATACTTGATAGCAAACAATAAGAATCTTTCACTGTCTTAAAATACGTAAAATACGTACACTGTCTTAACCCATTTGTGCCTGGATATTTTTGCGACTTTCTTCGATTTTTATTGATAACAGAAATAATAGATAAATTTCTGATGTCAACTTCTTGAACAAGGAATGATTTATTTTAGAATCATTTGGCATAAAAATCGAAATATCAACATCCTACTTGGTCATGTTAAAATATTGTGCGGAGTTGAGGCTCTATACTCATGAATAAAGGCTAGGAAAAATAAATAACGTTTTCGACTAATAGCGAAAATGCCGTCCCAAAAAAGGGACGCTAGGCATAAATGGGTTAAAATACGTAAAATACTGCAAAATTGCCCCCAATCTTCGGAAAATCGCGATTTGCGGAAACGGGAAAATCGGAAATATATACCGTTCAAGCGCCCCCGTTCATGCCGTTCAAGCGATTCATACTGCTCGTTCAGTACCGCTGAGACACCGCGATGACGTCACTCAGCATAGCAAAGCAGAAAGTATTGTTCTGACGTCACATTTTGCTGGCATATGGAGTGATTTCATTGGTGGATTTAGTGCTGTCCGCACGCTCGCGCGCGGCCAGCCAAAGTTTCTAAACGAAAAAGAACGGTGGCGCAGAGCCGTGTCTGAGCAGTAAGTATGAAGCGGGGCCATCGCTAAGCAACGGGCCTGCTTATGAGTTGCCATCCCTAAAAATGAGATTATCATTGAGGCCTGTTTTCCCCAGTCACAGTATTCTATTTTATTATTCTAAGTATTATAAATGTTATATTATTTTATTATTTTAAAACAATTTTTTTATACTTTTGTCGCACTAAAGAACTTTAGATGTAGGTAATCGTTTTGTGAATCTTGCGCCATTTTCTTTCATGAAAATTTATCCTAAAATTCGAACATTTTGCTCTGAATGTAAAGGTAAGTGAACGCTTATAATGTATTTAGAAATTCTAAAAATATGTATGTAAATCATGTTTAGTGAATAATTACTCATGTGTTATTTATAAATAATTTATTTTAATCAGAAATCGTATTACTTGAGTAGTTTTTATTCTTGTAAATAAGCATGACGTTTGATACTATTTAGACAATTTAATTTTGCCAGTGGAAAATGTTATTTATCAGTTATATATGCCTTGATTATGTGATTAAGACTTACATCTGGTACAGTGCAGAAATATAGTAAATTATAAATTATTGATTTTTGCCCGTTTATACAGAAACTTCAAATGTAGTTAATATTTTATACAAGCGTTTATTATGCTTGCTCAATTCCTAAGTTCGATTGAGAAAGCGACAAAAGAATAATATATACTACATGAAGTGTCTTTATTAAAGAATAATTAATTCAGGGATCGCGCTATAGAGTGTATTTTATCAATTTTCTCCAATATACAGGATATCCCGAAAACACTGGAATGCGCTTAAATACATCATTTGTTAAAGATTAATGTTGAATTGTTTAAAATAACGTAGGAAATACGACTACGTTCATGAAATATTCATTATAAAAATGTCTTGTGTATTTAGTTATTTTAAAGTATACTAAATATCCACTTGTGAAACTAAAATAAGCAATCGTGAATCATGAGAGTAAGCGCTACTCAAATTATATGCATCTATTTTCTTTATGTAAATATGTATCATAGCAAACAAAGTAATCATGAGTTCGTACTTGAATGAGTAACACAATGACTACTTAAAACTACATTACATAACGTTTGAAAGCACTGGGAAGCTTGAGAAATGCCTGATGTATACGTGAAGACTCGAGCATCCGTAGGCCTCTTTGGATGGCTCATCAAAATACACGCGCAGGCCCGTTACTAATTGCGAAGGCCCCGTATGAAGCGACCAGTATAAATCCACCTTAATGGGGCGTTTAGTTGGTATTTTAAGAACAAACGAAATGCACGAGAAAGGCAGGGGGGCTTTTTCTGTATTGTACGGTATTTACAATTTTAGAAAAAGAAATACATCCTTCATACCACACAAATGTCGGAAATTTATTTATCACTTCCGGCATCAAGGAAAATAGGAGAATGAATTGAAAAAATGTCGGGCGCTAACGGATTAACCCATTTATGCCTAGCGTCCCTTTTTTGGGACGGCATTTTCGCCATTAGTCGAAAACGTTAGTTATTTTTCCTAGCCTTTATTCATGAGTATTGAGCCTCAACTCTACAAAATATTTGAACATAACCAAGTAGTATGTTGATATTTCAATTTTTATGCATAATGATTTTGAAAGAAATCATCCCTTGTTCAAGAAGTGGACATCAGAAATTGATCTATTATTTCTGTTATCAGTAAAAATCGAAGAAAGTCGCAAAAATATCCAGGCACAAATGGGTTAAGCCTACAGTCGAGGGTTCGATTCCTCCTCATCTCCTGGTTATTGAAATTCCTTTCCCTGTGCCAGTAAAACGTGCAATTGTGTTGTCCGAAAATGAATGTTCCAAATAGAACAGCTTCAACTGACCCTCATGGAGAGCCGGTGACTGAGAGGTTAAGGCCTGTCCTTCTCTCCTCTAATCGCTTAACCCTTTATAAGGCGAGTTTATGAGCAGAGAGTCGAAAGTACTTGAGATTTTTCTGGCCCATTTTTTAGGATTAATTCATATAGTTTTCCTCTACTGTAATATCCCACGTGAAATTGGAGAAACAAGTATTAAACAAACGTAGGAATTTTGCAAAAGAATACATTAATTATTCATAAAATCAAAGTCGGAAAACTACCTGCTGCTTGTACACGGAATTAAACGCAAAAAATATAGAATTAAAAGCGATGATTCTTATGCTCAATTTTCGAGTAATTACTCGAGCTTTCTTTAAAATTACCAATGAAAGAAAAATTCATCAGCCAAATATTGGCTGCAATCGTAAACGACAAACTCGTTGCACGAGTTTTCGTAAGAAAACTAGAATCCGTGTGTTTAGTGATGTCAGTGGTTATCAGTTTCCTTTGACTTTACGAACAACTTCAGTTTATTTAGTTTCGTCGCCTAGGAGACGTGTTTGTTTACGATTCGCGAATGCGTTAATTTTGCTGAGGAGAGATTTAGTACATACTCAATATAAAATCAACAGGGTTTTTAAAAGAAAGAGTGGCCATAATTGAAGTGCACAAATCAAAATTTAGAAATTTCAACTTAAATTTCATTTTTTTCAAAAGTATTTAGCAAGAGAAGTTCAAAAATAGCGGATTAAATTAACTTCAATCTCAACACTAAACCATGCATTTTTGAATTTACTAAAATGAAAAATACAAGAAAATGATTACCTTTGGAAAATTATGTACCTTCGTAGCATTTTCTAACGTACGCATGAATTTCCTCCTCGAAAAAATAATATTTGCAGCTTTAGAAAACGTAAAATACTTTTCACAACAACATAATTTTCCATAACAACGGACGCCATTTGAAAACAACAACAACGTGCAGCAAGTGAATCTTCTAAACAACTGACGAAACAGTAATTAAAGAACTTTGTAAAAAACACACATAAGAAGTAATAGGTAAGAGGATACGCACGTTTCGTTCAAAAATTGTTTTGAACTTCATCAGTCCAAGCCCTTCGTCGTAAAGAACACAGGGAACTCTGTTCTTGAGTTCCCTGTGTTCTTTACGACGAAGGGCTTGGACTGATGAAGTTCAAAACAATTTTTGAACGAAACGTGCGTATCCTCTTACCTATTACTTCTTATGTGTGTTTTTTACAAAGTTTTTTAATTACTTTATCGTTTAACACCAGTATTTTGAGTGATTTTTCAACTGACGAAACCTTAGTAGAGATCGGTTTATTTCGTTTGAAACTAATTGCACTCAGCTTTGTATACGAACGCTCTAGTTTAAAAACTGTATGCACTCAGTTTCCTTTACGAACGCCTTAGATGGAAACTCATTGCACGAGTGTAACTCGTTTGGCGTTTACGAATGCAGCCATAATTTAGTATCTACATGTATGGAAAAAATATACATCCAATATGAACAAAAATCAAAAATTCATTAATGAAAATTGATTTCTGTATTTAATAGACGGTGGGTGGTAAGTATTCTTAGCACGGCCTTATGAAGTGTTTAGCGTACGATCTTGTGTTCGATTCCCATTCACCCCTAGTTTTTTTATGCTTGCAGAGGGGGGGGGGGTGTATGAACTGCAAATTTCTTTTCTGATTGCTAGCTAGTGCAAATTTTCATTGCGTGTATTCGTAAACGACAAACTCGTTGCACGAATTTTCGTAAGAAAAATGGAATGCGTATGTTTAGTGCTATCAGTGGCCGCATTCGTAAACGCCAAACGGGTTACACTCGTGCAATGAGTTTTCCATCTAAGGTGTTCGTAAAGGAAACTGAGTGCATTCAGTTTATTAACTAGAGCATTCGTATACAAAGCTGAGTGCGATTAGTTTCAAACGAAGTAAACTGAAAACGGATCAGGTTCGATCAGTTGTTTAGAAGACCCATGCAAAAACCCTTATCGGGTTAAAAATTTGTGACGCAGCATTTTACTTTATAGCTATATGAATGTTAAATATGGGTCTTAAAAATAAGGATAACAAATTTTGAGAGACGCCCTGCTGGAATTTTTAAAGATTTGTTTTTAAATTCCATTACAGTTACTTTCGTTTTATTTTCTAAAGAAGATTTACGCATTTAAGCAATGCTTTTAATTATGAAATACACTGTCAAATATATCACACTTTCGCTGAGTCTATATAATGTATTCAAATGAATTTATTTCAATAATTTATCTTTTGCGTCACGCTATCCCAAAGGGCAAGCAAAATTTTCATATGCATTTCACTTAGTTTGGTTACTATGACACTAACTAAATATTTACGTAAATTTTACTTGCCCTTTTGGATAGCGTGACGCAAAAGATAAATTAAATTATTGAAATAAATTCATTTGAATACATTATATAGACTCAGTGAAAGTGTGATATATTTGACAGTGTATTTCATAATTAAAAGCATGACTTAAATGCGTAAATCGTCTTTAGAAAATAAAACGAAAGTAACTGTAATGGAATTTAAAAACAAATCTTTAAAAATCCCAGGAGGGCGTCACTCAAAATTTGATATCATTATTTTTAAGACCCATATTTAAAATTCATAGAACTATAAAGTAAAATGCTGCGTCACAAATTTTTAACCCGTTAAGGGTTTTTGCATGGTTTATCTACAGGGCCGCCCAAAATATTCTAAATACATTACGCTCTGTGGGCTGAAATTCATTAAAGCGTATTTTAGAGGTATTAGGCTACTTCAAACGACTCGGAAAAGAAATATGCTGTTAAGGGTTACAAAATGAATTTCTCCATCAAAAAAAGTGTCTGTATCATTTATAATTCTGCTACAGGAATACTCAAAAGATTTCCAACAAATTACGGTCAATGGCAATTTCGCAGACATTCATCCATTTCAAGCACAAGACCGTCCTACCATAATATTAGGTGATGGTCCGACCACGGTCGTGCCTCCCTCAAGAATTAACGCCAAAAGTTGCCACACTAGACGACTTTTGGTATACGTGTGTTGTATTTAACTCTCAAATCTCAAAAACTGTTAGTCTTAAAACGATGAAATTTCATATATAAGCTTGTTGTAACATCTAGTTGTACATCTCGATTTGTGGTTCCAATCTACTGGAGAGTTTATTTACAGGATCTCCCAAAAGAATTTCAATACATTAATGTCTATGGACATCTTCAATATATTACATCTGTAGTCGGCCATTGTTTGGCCCATTCCCAAAATCTCGCCATTTGTCGTCGACCTTGGCGAGTTTTATCGAAACATCGCCAAATTGCGATTGTCATGCATTTGGTCCATGCCCAAAATATCGCCATTTGTCATCGTGCTTGGCAAGTTTTGCCGAAAGTTAGTCATTGTTTGGTCCATAATTAAAATCTCGCAATTTGTCGTCGACCTTGGCGAGTTTTGCCGAAATATCGCAAATTTATCACCACAAATTATTTCGTATTTTGCATAACTTTAAAACTTTTACCCGTAGAATTTTGAAATTTTGTATTTAGAACTACTGTAATATCTAACTGTTTTCAATATCTTATTTGATGGCAATCGACTGGGTAATTTATTTACAGGGTCAGCCAAATGAATAAATACACTCATGTCCATAAATTAAGGATAATTCAGAACCACACAGAAATTGATCTCTAAAATAAAAATTTCACCTGTGGAATGATCACACACATCTTGAAGAAGAATATGCAAATTACAGGAAACCACCAGATGGCGTGGATGGTACGTCACAATGACGAGAGTGTAAGAGAGGGGTATATAAGGAATGGTGGCAAAGAAGTAAAATTGTTCACAAGCGCTGTGAAAGCCTTTCAGTGCAAAAACCGCATAGTTATGGCACAAAGGAGGCATTTGGAGGATGTTTTACGTGGCAGAATTATCGGACGACTGGAATGTGGACGTACCCAGCTGGAAGTATCCGAGGAACTTGGAATCGCCCAGAGTGTCATCTCCAGGCTTTGGCAACGATTCCAAGATGATGGTAATGTGAGTAGACGTTACAGCACAGGTCGCCCCCGAGTTACAACGCCGAATGAGGTCCGCTATTTGGCAGTTACTGCCAAAAGAAACAGACGGAGTACAGCATCAGACCTGTCTCGCCAGCTCTCTTCAGCTACCGGTACGACAGTTTCAAGGCAGACCGTGTACAGACGCTTAGGGCACATTGGTCTATATGCTCGTAGGCCTGTCAGATGTGTTCCACTTACCGCAACTCACTGTCGCCTGCGATTAACCTGGAATAGAGAGCATGCATTGTGGACACCGCAACAGTGGTCTTGTGTGATGTTTTCCGCCGAGTCCAGGTTTAGTTTGGAGTCTGATTCTCGCCGGACATTCATCTGGAGAGCGCCAGGTACCCGTTACCACCAAGAGAACACCATTGAAAGACACCGTTACGGTGGTGCAGGATGGGTCGTTTGGGGAGGAATTATTCTTGGTTCCAGAACTGACCTGCATCTTCAGAGTGTAACGATGACAGGCCACATCTATCGGGATGTCATTCTTGAACAACATGTACGTTTGTTTCGGGGCGCCATGGGTGCTGAATTTGTGTTGATGGATGACAACGCCCGTCCTCACCGTGCAAACATTGTAAACGAATGCCTTCAATCGGAGGATATCACCGTATGCATTGGCCAGCATACTCGCCGGACTTGAATCCAATAGAGCATGTGTGGGATATGCTTGGCCGACGAATTGCAGCCCGTCAACCCCCTACCACCTATCTACCGGAACTTCGGAGTGCATTGCTTGATGAGTGGTGTAATATTCCCCAAGATCAGATTGATCATTTGATACTCAGCATGCCTAGGCGTTGTCAGGCCTGTATTGCATCGTCCGGGAGACATACTCCGTATTAACCATCCTACTAACCATGTTATACTGTTTTTTGTAAATAGGCTCTTTTTTTAAATTTGGTCAAGGGAGTAAAACTTGCAATTTTTATTAATTACGTCAAACATATAGCATCTTTTTTGCTCTTTACTTTTTGTTTAATAAATAGACTTTACAAATAAGTCAAATTTGTTTTGCTTCTTTGTCTGAACTTCATTATCCTTAATTTATGGACATGAGTGTACATTAAGGTATGGATACATTCAATTCATTGAAAGTCTGTGGTCAGCGACTACTTTGGCTATTCCCAAAATCTCGCAAACTATCTCAAGCTTGTCGGCTTTTGGTGAAATGTCGCCAAATTAAGTGTCAGCAGCAAATCTTTCAAACTGAACCCAACGTGGCGATATCGGAAATATTTGGATAGAAATCGCTAAACCTTAGTATTACTGCAGCATTTTATCTCTTTCAATTGAAACAACATAAGTTTAGAGAAAGTGAGCCGAAAACATTTTTGGTTTAATAGACGTGCAAGGAAGTCATGTGTTGTCTACATCAGATTCTTTTTTTCCCGGGCGAATGGAGGGTGTTGCGGCCCAGCCGCTACCCATCAACGCCGTGACGTAAGTATGAGGCGACCAGGGGAGCGCGTGGCTTCCGGGGAAAAACCCAAAGACGCCAGAGAACTGAAAGAGGAAAGACCTCTGAGAGATGCTGCAGAACTAACCGCATGAGATATATTGAGTTTTGTAAATATCAATGTAAACTTTATCTTAACCTAGAAATAAAATGTGTGTTCATGCCACGAGAGTCATGCCTGCGTCCATCACGAACCCCTTGTGATTTTAATTAAGTGATTTAGGGAAGCAGACGGAGCAAGAGGCAACGTCGCACCCGTTTCAATGGTACCCTCGGCGGGACGCAGGTAGGAAATAAATATTGATATGATTATTAAGATAATTTGAATACTGATTTGAGAAGTTTTATTGAAGTGTATTGATTTGAATATTCAGTGATTAAATTGTTATTATTGACATATTAAAATGGATGCAAAAACGAAAGAAGCTCTTGAAAGAGCAAAAACAAAACGTAAAACATTAAAACAATCTGCAACAAAATCGATGAACAAAATTATAGAACTTTTGCAAAATGATCCGGTTAATGAAGGAGAATTAGAAGAATGTAAAGATAAACTGGAAGAGAAGGCTGAATTAATCTTTCAATTAGATTTGGAAATTGAAAATTTAACGCATGAAGTTAAAGATTTAGAAATAGAAGTAGAAACAAATCTAGAATATCGAGATCGCATAACAAGTGTAAAAACGAAAGTAAAAAAATATTTCAGAGAACACAAAGAGAAATTATTCAGCAAAACAGTTGCTCCATCTAACGAAAATGGGAGCCTTAATAGTCATAATTCTGTTTTGGCAATGAGGTCAGATACCAGTGAAGGCCCTAGAGTGTTGCTACCTAAGCTAAGAATTGAACCCTTTGACGGAGATTTGGAGCGTTTTCAGGAATTCTGGGCACAATTTGAGAGTGCGATACATAACAACGCGAGTTTATCAAATGTAGACAAATATAATTACCTGAAGGCATTTCTTACGGGCCGTGCTTTAAAAAGCATCGAAGGTTTGGTGGTGTCTGATAAGAATTATACCGAAGCAGTTAATATACTTAAAGATAGGTATGGTAAAGAAGAAATTCTCGTTAGAGCCCACGTTAACCGGTTGCTAAATTTAAAACCCGTTAAATCCGCCTTTCAATTAATACCCCTACGTGAGCTATGCGACCAAATAGAAATAGAAGTACGCGGTCTCGAAAACTTAGACATAAAATTAAATTCATACGGCAGTTTACTTTTCCCTTTACTTTTGAAATTAATTCCCGATTCCATAGCATTAGATTTTAACAGATCTCATTACGAAAAAGATGATTCTTGGGATGTCGCAAAATTAATAAAATTCCTCAAAAAAGAAATTGAAACACGGGAAAGAACGTTCTTGTTTCAACAAGTGGGGGAAAACAGAATTCAAACGGATTCAGTGTTGAGGCCTGCTAAGGAGAATCTGCAGGTGGCTCGTAGCGCTTATCAGAGAGAGAGATTTCAAAAACATAACGAAAAAAAAAATGAGTCACTTCCAAGCGCTGCGGCTTTGAGTGTATTGGGCGAGAAGTGTTTATTTTGCAGTACTGGTAAACACAGTTCCAGCAGTTGTGGAATGAGTGTATCTAGAAAGATTCAATCATTAAAAAAGAGTGGGCGTTGTTTCGTGTGTTTGGAAAGAGGACACCTGGGGAGTCAATGTGATAAAAAAGATATTATTAATTGCTCAAATTGCAATCGCCGTCATAACAAATTAATCTGCTACAGAGACAGTAATGCTACAAAAGGGGAGGGTAACTTGAAGGGAAGTAAGAGTTCTTCGCCTAGTGAGGCCTCTGAAACAGAAGCGTCAGTGAATTATATAAACACTGAAAACCATGTGGTTTTGCAGACTGCCAGAGCAGAAATAAAAAACAATGAAGAGAGGCGCGAGATAAGGATTTTATTTGACACAGGCGCAGAACGCACATTCATTAAAAGAAGTATTTCTCGAGAAATGAATCTCCCAGTTATAGACTCGCAAATGATTAGCATTTTCACTTTTGGTAACGACAAACCGCAGACTGAAATTAGCAATAAGGTGGGGTTTACTTTGATTAATCCATTTGATCGTGGAATAAAGATAGACATGGAGGCTTTTGAAACAGAGCTGATTAGTGGCACGGCTACTGACATACCAGGAATAAATATTGCTAAATTATGTGATGAAAAGGGAATTAAATTATCTGATACTGGGTACGTTAAGAATAGAGGAGAAGAGTTTTTGCTTTTAATAGGATTAGACAATTACTGGAAAATCGTAATAGGGACTGTAAATAGAATATCAGAATCTTTGGTAGCAGTAGAAACAAGATTGGGTTGGACAATAAGTGGAACGGAAAGCGCTGAAATTTCCTCAGTGGCTCTTAGTATTATGCAAAATGCAGTACAAATCAAAGATAAACCCGAAGATGAGTCAATATCCGAATCTCTAAAAAAGTTGTGGGAATTGGATGTCTTGGGGATCGAAAATGAATCAGATAAGAAACACGAGTGCGAAGATGAGGTTTATAAGAAATTTCGGGAGTCTATAAGATTTGAAAATAATAGATATACAGTTAGTCTACCCTGGAAAGAAAACGCAAACGAATTAAGTAATAATTACGAAGTTGCAAAAAATCGTTTTCAGTCGCTTTGGCGTAGATTTAAAAGGAACCCCCAACTTCACGATCGCTATGAAGAAGTGATAGAAAAGCATCTGAAGGAAGGGATATCAGAGGAAACCGAATATAAGGGAGGGGGAAAAGAATATTTTTTGCCTCATCAGGCCGTAATTCGCGAAAATAAAGACACCACCAAAGTCCGCGTCGTTTTTGATGCATCCTCACGTACGAAAGGGTGTTTGTCATTGAATGACTGTTTAGAACCAGGCCCTAATTTATGCCCGGATATTTTGGAACTGTTATTGAATTTCCGACATAACAAAATTGGAATCACAGCAGATATAGAAGCCGCGTTTCTCCAAATCTCTCTTTGCGAGGCAGATAGAGAAGTTGTAAAGTTTCTCTGGAAGGATAAACATTCCAAGGAATTAAAAACGTTGAGAATGACACGGGTGATTTTTGGAGCAACATCAAGTCCGTTTTTGCTAAACGCAACCATAAAATTTCATATTGAGAAGTATGAATCACGTTATCCAGAAGAATGTTTTGTTTTGAAGAACTGCTTGTACGTGGACGACCTCATTGCCGGTGATGACACAAAAGACGAAGTTATTGAGAAAGCTGAGAATATCAGGAAAATACTAAATGAAGGGAGCTTCAACATGAGAAAATGGTCAACAAATGATCGTGATGTGCAAGAAATCTGGGACAGAAGTAAAACCCATTCATCGAATCCTGTAGTTAATGTATTAGGCTATATTTGGAATAAAGAAGATGATGTTTTACAAATTGAAGCATCGAAGTTTGAACATGAAGTAATCAATAACGAAGCCACGAAAAGAGAAGTCCTGAAAGTGATGAGTCGATTATACGACCCTTTAGGATTAGTGAGTCCATTTACAATTAGAGCAAGAATCCTATTGCAAAAGATTTGGAAAGAAGGTCTTCAGTGGGATGAGAACTTACCAGCTGAATTTCTCACAGAATGGAATAATTGGAAAAAAGAAGCTCCAGAAATACAGAAAATCGATATTCCCAGGTATTATTTTGGAATGAGTGAAAAAAGAGAAATCGTCGACTGCCAGCTGCATTGTTTCGTTGATGCCTGTGAAAAAGCGTACAGCGCGGTATTGTACATCAGGTATGAAAGAAAGGCTGAGGTGCAAACCAGATTAGTGTGTTCAAAATCTCGGGTCGCGCCGCTGAAACGTTTGACTCTACCAAGATTAGAGCTTATGGCTGCACTCATTGGTGCAAGATTATCAAGAAAAGTTCAAAACCATCTTAGCCGACAAATTCGTACTACATCGTATTTCTGGTCAGACTCTAACATAGTGTTGCATTGGGTGAAAGCACCACCAGAGAAGTGGAAACTGTTTGTCCAAAATAGAGTAAGAGAAATAAGAACAATTTCGGATCCAGCATCCTGGAAGTATTGCCCAACAAAAGAAAACCCAGCAGACTACCAAACCAGAGGTCTGAGTGTTAAAGCCTTAAAGGAGAAGAACGAATGGTGGTATGGACCAAGATGGTTGACAGAAACGGAGGAGAATTGGCCTAAAATGCCTTCGAGCCATAAAGAACCAGAAGTTTTAACAGAGATGAAACGAGGGGAAAAGGCACTACAAGCTAGCTGCATTGAGAAAAATGAATTGAAAACATTGTTTTCCCCAGAGAAATTTAGTACGTTAGATAGGCTTGTTAGAGTTACTGCGTGGATTAGAAGATTTCTGAACAACGTTAAAAATAGAGAAAAACAAACCGGTCCATTAACATGCGAAGAGTTGAAACGAGCAGAAATTTATTGGATTAAAGCAATTCAAAAAGAACATTTTAATGAAGAATTGGAAGCTCTGCGAGAAAAGAGACCTCTGCCCAAAGATTCAACAATTCACCCTTTCAATCCATTTATAGATGAAGAAAAGATCTTGAGAGTTGGCGGAAGACTGCACCATGCTGATTTAAGTTTTGCCGAAAAACATCCAATTTTGATTCCGAAAAATACTTATTTGGCAGAACTAATTACCAAACAGAACCACGAAAAAACAGGACATGCAGGGATTGCTGGAACTCTTTCACAGATCAGAGAACAATACTGGTTGTTAAAAGGCAGACAAATAGTAAAAAATGTTCTCAGACGCTGTACTGTTTGTCAAAGGTACAAATCAAAACCTTTAAATCAAGAGACTGCACCTTTACCACCAGATAGAGTTACTAAAACTTTTCCCTTTGAAAAGGTCGGGATTGATTTTGCCGGACCTTTGTATACGAAGAACAAAGAAAAAGCATACATTGTCTTATTTACTTGCGCCGTGACACGTGCAATTCATTTGGAATTATTACATGATTTATCCACAAAGAGCTTTCTTTTGGCATTCAGAAAATTCTTATCCCGTCGTGGATTATGTTCCACAGTGTACACGGATAACGCAAAGACATTCAAAAGAGCCGACACAGATTTGAAAAAAATATGGAGTTCAATAAAGGATACGCAAGTCTTAGAATATTTCGGGAGAAAAGGCATAACTTGGAAATACATAATTGAAAGAGCGGCATGGTGGGGCGGCTTCTGGGAGCGCCTTGTCCGCTCAGTGAAATCCTGCTTGAAGAAAATGTTAGGAAGAGCTTCTCTTCCTTTTGAAGAACTAGAGGCTATTTTATTAGAAACCGAAGCAATTGTCAATTCCCGACCACTTACATATGTTTATGAAGATCACCAAGAGCCTAGTACACTTACTCCCGCCCATTTTTTAATAGGCAGAAAGATGCTGACTATACCACCAACAAAAAATATTTCAGATCCATTGACAAGGGAAAACTTAATTGGACGATACAAAAGTAGAAAACTGATGGTTGAAAGACTTTGGCGAGCGTGGCTACGAATTTACCTTATGGAATTGCGATCTGCACACACGGTCAAAAAACCTGACAGATCTTCAACTGTGCAAGAGGGTTCTATAGTCCTGGTACACGAAGACAAGCAGCCGAGACTGCTGTGGAAAATGGCCAAGGTGGAGCAGTTGCATGAAGGACGAGACGGGAAGGTGAGAGCCTGCTCGTTAAGGCTTCCCAATGGGACTGTCATCAAGAGAGCAGTCCAGCATCTCTATCCATTGGAGATCCAACCGGACGAGACATCGACGCCATCTTCCCGGGGCCGGAGGTTGTTGCGGCCCAGCCGCTACCCATCAACGCCGTGACGTAAGTATGAGGCGACCAGGGGAGCGCGTGGCTTCCGGGGAAAACCAGAGACGCCGGAGAACTGAAAGAGGCAAGACCTCTGAGAGATGCTGCAGAACTAACCGCATAAGATATATTCTGAGTTTTGTAAATATCAATGTAAACTTTATCTTAACCTAGAAATAAAATGTGTGTTCATGCCACGAGAGTCATGCCTGCGTCCATCACGAACCCCTTGTGATTTTAATTAAGTGATTTAGGGAAGCAGACGGAGCAAGAGGCAACGTCGCACCCGTTTCAGAGGGCTTTACTTCGAAATAACCTGAAAGTCAAGCATCTTTGCCATGGACCAAAATACTTCGCATAAAGACTCCTCAGCTACAATGTAGTAACCAAAGAAAAACAACTGCTTTACCCTCTCCCCCCCTCCAAAAAAAAAAAAAAAAATGTCTAAAACTGACCAATTTTTTCTGTTAATCTAAAATTTGGCTTGATTTCAAACACAATTAAATCCCATCATTTACGCTTGGCTGGACCCACCAAAGTAGAAAAAAATGTAAAATGGCGCAAGCAGTTGCTTTATCAATTTAGTTACGTGTCTACTTTACACAATGTGCTAGTTGACATTCTGTTTTAATATTCACACGCTATAGAATTTACATTATCTGCTTTTAAGAAAATTATGTTTTATCTCCTACTCAAGCCCTGCTCTCATTATGCCCGCCGTGACATAAGTACATTAATTTAGAATTCCGATCGCGTTCGAGGACTAGGCAAACCGTGAAGAATCGCCTGCAAAGAAACTTAATATTTAGAGTGACAGCTTAAAGCTGCGTTAACTAACAGCTTTTGAAACTGTGTTTAATTGAAGAATTTTTTTTTTTTCTGTGTCTCTCTCATTCGTTCGTATGTTCCGGATATTGTTACCATGCGACATTGCGTGTCGCTCTAAAATTCTATCGATGTTTTATTTTTAGAACGTGCTTGGGTTTTATTGTCATGTTTTTCGTTACCACTCTAAACTGAACTGAAGCTTGATTACTGTTTTAAATGTCAAGACTATTTTACGCGGTTTTTTTTCAACTGGCGGTGGGAGTCTGCGTCATATATTGTAATAAATTTTTTTGCTAACTTCTCAATCTCCAGTTGAGCTGAAATTTTGCATACTAAGATAGCAATACATGAATCAATCCTAAAAATTTTTAATTTAAGGTTTTAATTTGTATAGTGATTTATACATATCAACTAGCTTTCTATAAATGAAACTTCGCTAGTTCGTGAGTCTCATATGATCTACTGGTTGATATTCTTGCTTTTTCATAAAGCCTACACGGATTTATGAAAAAGTTCCTCTTTCTTTTCTTTTTTTTTTTTTTTAAGAAAAAGGAAATATATAGTTTAAAAGTTTGATGTTTTAAAGCGAACTTTTGATTCCGAAATTCTATACACTTAGCCCTCTTATTATTTTTTCTGATTTTTTTCAAAAATTAAAAAAATCAAACTTTTTTTTTATAAGAAACTGTTTGTAATATTTTCAGTTATAAAAAACCAATAAGAAAATGGTAACAGCTCGGATTTACTTGCCGTTGTATAACATTCATCAAATTCATGTCAATTTGTTGAATATGTGCTTAAAACTTTTCTTACTATTCTTACTTATTTTTTTAAATCGTTACCCTTTAATTCGTTAGTGCCTATAACCTGCTATCTATATAAATAAAATTAGACTTCAATCTGTACATTTCTTGAAATTCAAAAATTTTGCGATTTCTATCCGTTTCAAGCACCTGGGAATCCGGTGCGACCCTCAATAAAAAGTTTGTCTGTCTGTCGTTCTGTCATTCTGTCCTTCTGTCCGTGACGCTATTTTTGTTCAAACATCACGTAAAAACGTCTGAAGCGAATGATATGAAATATGGTGTCATGATAGGTGGTCACTCAACTTAAAACATAGGCGCCACATTTAAAAAAAATCTTGATTAGATTTTGAGATTTTGCGAAAATCGTTTCAAACTGCGTAAATTTGTGTTCGCACATCACGTAATAACTTCAAAGGTGAAAAAATGATATTTGGTGAAATGATAGGTGGTCACTCACCTTAAACTATAAGCATCTAATTTTTAAAAACCGATCAGATTTCGAGATTTTGCGAAAATCGTTTAAAACTGAGTGAATCTTTGTTCACGCATTACGTAGAAACGACTAAAGCCAATGATATGAAATTTGGTCACACGATAGATGGTTGCTCAACATAAACTATAGGTGTCCAATTTTTTAACAATTTTTATTAGATTTTGAGATTTTGTGAATATTCTCTCAAAATACGTTTATATTTCTTCAAGCATCACATAATAACGACTAATACGAATGATACGAAATTTGGTGATAGGATAGGTAGTTGCTAATCTTAATTTATAGGCGTTGAGAGAGAATTTTAAAAATATTTTGATTACATTTTGAGATTTTGTGAAAATCTCTTTAAAATGCTGAAATTTTGTTCCAGCAATCACGAAATAAAGACTGCAGGGAATAAAACGAAATTGGGTTACATGATAGGTTGTCACTCAACTTAAATTCTAGGCTTCCAATTTTTCAAAAATAGTGATTAGATTTTGAGATTTTGCGAAAATTATTTCAATACGCGTAAATATTCGTTTGCGCATCACATAATTAAAGCGAATGAAATGACATTACTTATGTTAGTTACTCTCTAACCTGTAATATTTTAACAATACATAAAAATTATAACTTCGCTTTCTTTACTTTGGCAACATACTACATCCATTCGGAGTACTCCTACAATGCTGACGATAGTTCTTGCTTTTTGAAATTTGCATTCAGTACTAATCCGTCAACGACGGGTACTTCAGCTAGTATACTATAATAATATAATTAAAACAGTTTGCATGTCAATCTTTTCTTTTCTTTTTTTTTTACCCCATTGAATTTAAAACAAATTTTCATTTTGCATTATTAAGTATTTGTTAATTTTTTAAAGATTTTCTTACTTTTAATATAATTATTGGGATTTAAATTATGTAATATTTTATTCAAGTAAAAAAAGAATTCAATTGATGTTATGCATATATTTTTTAATTAATATTTGTGGATGTGGAAAAATCATGACTTACGAGGTTTTTAAAACTGTCGATTCAAATAAATTCGATTTTCAAACACAAAAGAATAACTATTAGTAAAGTACTTGATAAAGTTTACAAACGAAATGTTAAATTTTGTCTGATTACTAAAAATACGTACAAATATTTTAGTGGATTTATATTTATTTATTTGTTGTGGAGTGGCTGTAAATATACTTATTTCCACATCTACTTTTTTGACGCTATTAACCCATTTATGCCTAGCGTCCCTTTTTTGGGACGGCAATATCGCTATCATTCGAAAACGTTATTTATTTTTCCTAGCCTTTATTCGCGAGTATTGAACCTCAATTCCATAAAATATTTTAATATGGCAAGTAGGATGTTGACATTTCAATTTTTATACATAACGATTTTAAATGAAATCATCCCTTGTTCAAAAAGTTGACATCAGAAATTTATCAATTACTTCTGGTGTTAGCGAAAATCGAAGAAAGTCGCAAATATATCCAGGCACGAATGGGTTAAGTACTTGATACTTGGACGTGAACAAAGAAATGATTTGCAATTTGCAAACATATATTTCTACGCAACTCCACCCCCCCCCCGAACTTTTGAAACGGGAAAGAGTATCACTATGACAAAACTTTCTTCTGTCAGACCCCCCACTTTCTCCACTCCACCTTTCTATTTAAATTAGTCCCTACAAATCCTACCACATTCATTGACCCCCACTAGCAACATTCTAGAGACAACAACAACTAGAAAAATGCGCATTTAACCACGTAAGGATTCGGTAATTTTGACTCGTTAACGTAATTACGTGTGGTTAATCTCCCGAGATCTCTTCCCGTTCTCTCGCTTTACGGAACATGATTTCAAAACCAAGCCTTTACTTTAAAAGCAACGAAATCGTTTTGCAAAGGAGTCCCAGAAGCCTTAACAATGTGTAATCTTTCAGTGTAATCTGCGTATAAAAAAAAATGAAAGTAAATTGGGGTTTCCTGCTTCTTACTACCTTAACCTTAACTGTGAAGCATTTTCAGTAAGAAATAGTTTTACTAATAGTAACTTTTTCACCCATGGCGACGGGAAAAGCAGTGCATGTAGCTGTTGCTGTTATTGTTGGCATGGGTGCCCATTAGAGATGAGACGGGCTCAGCCCGAGCCCGAAAGCCCGAGCCCGAGCCCGGGCCCGACTCGGCCTCGGGCTCTGTAATTCACGATTGCGTTCGGGCTCGGGCTCGTGAAAATTTTCTCCTTTGTTGAACATACTCCTTGAAACAGATTTTAAAAAGTGATTCATGGGATAAATAGACGTACTTATTTCAAAAAATAGCGGCACGGGGGACTAGAAGGTGTGTGAAGCTCCAAAATTTATTGTATCCTATTAATGAAGTAGTTAATTTTATTTGTCTTTAGCTGAAATTTCGGGCTCGGGCTCCAACTTTAATAATATTGCTCGGGCTCGGGCGGGCTCGGGCTTCAAAAAATGAGCCCGAACTCATCTCCAGTGCCCATAATGACTATTTGTAGGGGAGGGTAGGGGGGGGCGGTTAACCACATTAACGTTATACTAGTTTGTATATTATTATGGTAATATATATTTTTCGGAGTGCTTGCCCGCCCCCCTCTCTGCCCATAAGTATGGACACCCATGAATGTTGGAGTTTAATTTCATTCAAGGACGTGCATGAAACTTTCGGTTGTTGATTCATCGCAATGATGTACAGAAAAAAAACTAAACGCCCCTTCCCTCCTCCCCCTTATTGAAAAAAAAATCTAGAGTGACTCGAGATTTTCCGAACACTTACGATTACGATCATTACCAAGCATTTGAATAAATTTTAATCGATGAATAATTCAGCAAAAATTCTTAGTTTTTTTTTCAATTTGAGCTCAATCGAATGTACCGTTTAAACGCTAGCGCACTTTCAAGAATTTCCCCCCATAGGCCATAATGTGAAAGAAATCTTTGTCGTAGCCCTGTAGAAAAACTATAAATCCTATACACATCAAAATCAATATCGGTATTGCGACGGTGGTTTATAACATATATACCCAATTTGAACTCAATCGAATGTACTGTTTAAACGCTAGCGCACTTTCAAGAATTTCCCCCATAGAGCATAATGTAAAAGACATCTTTGTCGTAGCCCTGTAGAAAAACTGTTAAGTCCTATATGCACCAAAATCAATACCGATCTTGCGACGGTGGTTTATAACATATATACAAAATTTGAGCTCAATCGAATGCCCCTTTTAGGAGCTATCGTGTTCACTCACATGCACACATACATCGCGTAAAAATATCATAAATGAATTCAGAAGACACAAAACATTCAGAATACACCAAAATCTCGAGGTCGAATTTTTTCATGATTACAATACTTTCCTTACATGGTACGTTCGAAAAGTAATAAATTTAAGGATTTAAAAAATTATTTGGGTTTTTTTCCCTAACTGGGGAAACCTTTGAATGTTACTATACAGTAGATTCCCTATAACCAGGGTAGATACGCTCCGCGTTGTATGAATCCGCGTTGTGTGAGTCGCAAACCCATAAACTGCACCAGCAGTGTTAACATTTAGTACAGAAACATCTGTCTCGTTCTTTTACTATCTTGTACGTGGCTTTTTACTGTGTCATAGGAAAAAGATCGCAATTTTCTTACAGTGTTATATATGATCCCGTGATGTAAGGGGATCTACTGTTTTTCTAATAATTAGACAGAAGTTTCCTTTTATATTTAGTGGGGTTTTGGGTAATCCTCAGCTATAAATAAATTAAGTTAAAAAAATTTTTAAAGTTAAACAGTTTTATTGAAAATAAGGTTAAAAGGATGTAGATAATGTACTAAAAGCTAAAAAACAATTCGGTAGGTCCTAGATACCAGTTATCACACCACTTCCCACATCAATCTAGGACATTGATCAGAGAAAAAAATAAAATCGTTGGGCGTAACGTAACCTGAGCAAATATGTAAATGTAGCATTTATAATGATATAGCGGTTGCCTTGATAGAAATTTCACGCGCCCAACGATTTTATTTTTTTGTCTGATCAATGCCCTAGACCAGGGGTTCCCTGACTTTTTCTCCCGTGGCCCCCTTGTCAGTCTAAAAACACTTCGCGGAACCCTTCTCAGACTAAAAGCATTTCGGGGGCACCCTTGTCAGGATAAAAATCATTTCGGGGCACCCTTCTCAGACTGAAAGCCTTTCGGGGCAGGTTACCTTTAAAGCAATATGAATATGAAGGTTCGAATGAAGCAGTTTGGATACATTTTTCATTGTTTCTTTTATGTTTATTAGGCTTACTATTACACTATCTTGGAAAAGGGATATAGAATCTTGCCCCCCTCCTCCCCATATTTCAGAGAGTTCCTGTAAAATAGAGGCGACTGGACACCGAACTCTCTCGAACTTGACTAAAATACTTTTGTTTCGCCTATTTGATTATCGGATTGGCAAACTTTTTTTGTGAAATATCGGTTCAAAGGAATTTTTTTGATTATGCACCCCCAAAACTTAGACTTTTCTTGATTATCTCCACGGCACCCCTGGTAAACGCTCGCGGCACCCCTGGGTGCCGCGGCACACAGTTTGGGAACCTCTGCCCTAGACTGATGAAGAGAGTGGTGTGATGACTGGTACCTAGGACCTACCGAATTGTTTTTAAGCTTTTAGTACATTATCTATACCATTATTATTTTTATTTTCAACAAACAGTTTTTTTAACATTTTTATTTACTTAATTTATTTTCAAGTTTTTAGTTTTTAATTTTGACAAATATCACATCAAACTAAAGGTGTGTAATGCTTGACTCCAAGTTTGGCAATTTTCACCAAATGTCGCCGAAATTGGTGCTATTTGATGATAAAGAATGTATTAAATTGTATCGTCATCAGAACTAAAGGTGTGTGCCAAATATCGGATCAAACTAAAGGTGTGTAATGTTTGACGCGAAATTTCACGATTTTCACCAAATGCCGCTGAAATTGGCTCTATTTGATGATACAGAATCTATTAAATTGTATTGTCATCAGAACTAAAGGTGTGTATCAAATATCAAATCCATCTGTCAACAGGAAGGGTGTCAAATTTCAATTACTAAATTTGACCCAAACAAACTAATAAAACCGTTTAATAATTAAGAGTCAAGGTTAACATTTTAGGCAGTTATTGTTGGATAAATGGTAGCGTTCCATTGACCCTATTTCTATTTATTCCCCATTCTAGGTATTATTTTTAGGTGTTACATTTAATACATAACGCATTTCCAGTATTGAATAAATGTTAATTTTCTAATGTCTGCCCTCAGTATTAAACCGTGCTGCTCGGTACTGCATCCAATTTAATTTTGGAGGTTATAACTAGCATTGTTTTGGGGGAGTTTAAAGCAATTCCAACTACCTCCGAGACTCTACTAAAAAAAATAAAAATTATCAGACGCTGAAATCATTATTACATTAAACCCGCGCTCACTATAGTGATCTATATTTCATTCAACTTTACCTCTAAAACCAGTTTCTGCTTTTTCTAAAAGGGAAGATAAATAAAATAAGTGTCGGAGGTGGTACCTAGCCGTCGGGATAAAAAAAAAAAAAAGATAAATTAGATCATATGGATTTATAGTAAACGTTCAGGGTTACTTTTGGAATATGGAACCGTTTATTGAGCGGTTTCCGCCCATTTCGAACCATTAAAGCGTTTGTTGATGAGCTTCTTTGAGAGGGAAAAATGGCGAGATTTAAATCGGATATGTCGATTTACGCCTGTAGGATTAATTCCGCCCGAGTTGAGCCTGCTACTGCTGCATTCGAAACAGGATGTTTTCCTTCATTTGTCGAAGGAAACAATGTCTATTTTATTACCTGGTAATCTGTTTTCCTGTTCAGATTTTTGGATCGAGGCATGAACAAATACTGTTATGCAATCGTGCATTTATTATAACGGCAAATCAGACACTGATATAACCCTATCAGAGTTAGTAGGAAACGAAAATTAGGGGCGCCAAGGCAGTGGCGTAGCGTGCAGAAGTGGCGCCCTGGGCACCATACCTTTTAGGCGCCGCCTTCCCTTTCCCTTCACACTGTGCTTCCCTTGGCTTAGGGACCATGGGCGCCGGCAGCATAGGGCAGTGTTTTCCCTTGCTTTTTTTAACCATACGTTAAAGTAGTCTTTGCACCCCCCCCCCTGAGAAATATTCTGCCGGCGCCCATGTTGGGGACCATTTGGCGAGCTTGTGTGAGAGGCGACCTATACTAGTGATGGACATGAATGAATGAAAATATTCGAATTAATCGATTATTAAATCCATTCGAGGCAATCGATTTTGAAAAATCCATTCGAATGCTCAACATACAGCATTCGAATAGCACACGGCATTCGAACTTCTGAAGAGTGAAACGATTAATCGCGAATACAATTCGAATTGCCAAACGATTAGTCGCGAATACAATTCGAATTGCGAAACGATTAATCGTTATTACAGTTCGCATAGTGAAATCGCGAATACTCACTATTCTATTAATCGATATCATGGAGTGAGGAATATACATTTTGTATGGCAAAAAATTCCTCAGGGGGGTATAACCCCCCTAACCCCCCCTTGGCTACTCCACTGACGTGATTATATGTGGTTGTGGGGCCTGCCCCCCCCCCCCAATAATTTTGAAAACTTTACGCTTATGTATCAAATCAATCTGTCAACAGGAAGGGTGTCAAATTTCAATTACTAAATTTGACCCAAACAAACAGGGCAAGCTAATAAAACCGTTTAATAATTAAGAGTCAAGGTTAACATTTTAGGCAGTTATTGTTGGATAAATGGTAGCATTCCATTGACCCTATTTCTATTTATTCCCCATTCTAGGTATTATCTTTAGGTGTTACATTTAATACATAACGCATTTCCAGTATTGAATAAATGTTAATTTTCTAATGTCTGCCCTCAGTATTAAATCGTGCTGCTCGGTACTGCATCCAATTTAATTTTGGATGTTATAACTAGCATTGCTTTGGGGAAGTTTAAAACAATTCCAACTACCTCCGAGACTCTACTAAAAAGATAAAAATTATCAGACGCTGAAATCATTATTACATTTAACCCGCGCTCACTAGTGATCTATATTTCATTCAACTTTACCTCTAAAACCAGTTTCTGCTTTTTCCAAAAGGGAAGAAAAATAAAATAAGTGTCGGAGGTGGTACCTAGCCGTTGGGATAAACAAAAAAAAAAAAGATAAATTAGATCATATGGATTTATAGTAAACGTTCAGGGTTACTTTTGGAATATGGAACCGTTTATTGAGCGGTTTCCGCCCATTTCGAACCATTAAAGCGTTTGTTGATGAGCTTCTTTGAGAGGGAAAAATGGCGAGATTTAAATCGGATATGTCGATTTACGCCTGTAGGATTAATTCCGCCCGAGTTGAGCCTGCTACTGCTGCATTCGAAACAGGATGTTTTCCTTCATTTGTCGAAGGAAACAATGTCTATTTTATTACCTGGTAATCTGTTTTCCTGTTCAGATTTTTGGATCGAGGCATGAACAAATACTGTTATGCGATCGTGCATTTATTATAACGGCAAATCAGACACTGTTATAACCCTATCAGAGTTAGTAGGAAACGAAAATTAGGGGCGCCAAGGCAGTGGCGTAGCGAGCAGAAGTGGCGCCCTGGGCACCATACCTTTTAGGCGCCGCCTTCAATTTCCCTTCACACTGTGCTTCCCTTGGCTTGGGGACCATGGGCGCCGGCAGCATAGGGCAGTGTTTTCCCTTGCTTTTTTAACCATACGTTAAAGTAGTCTTTGCACCCCCCCCCCGAGAAATATTCTGCCGGCGCCCATGTTGGGGACCATTTGGCGAGCTTGTGTGAGAGGCGACCTATACTAGTGATGGACATGAATGAATGAAAATATTCGAATTAATCGATTATTAAATCCATTCGAGGCAATCGATTTTGAAAAATCCATTCGAATGCTCAACATACAGCATTCGAATAGCACACGGCATTCGAACTTCTGAAGAGTGAAACGATTAATCACGAATACAATTCGAATTGTGAAACGATTAATCGTTATTACAGTTCGCATAGTGAAATCGCGAATACTCACTATTCTATTAATCGATTATTGATGCTATTCGAAATCGATTAATTGATTTGGAAAATCTTTTGAATGGCACATCACTAACCTATACATAACCCCTCCCCCCTCGCTACGCCACTGCACCGAGAGAAAATAGCAGACCCGCCGTAATCGGTAAAATTAATATTTGTACATCTCTCTCCTTTACACATACACACACAAATTTACACATTAGGGACACCACATGACTTTCTCGTGCGTTTATTAAATGAGACACATTTTTTATGCACTTCGTTTAAATATTTCATTTGAAAAGGGGAGGCACGATATCGCAATAGCATTCAGGTTCGGCGATTTCTCGCCAATTGCCTTGAAAAAAGATATCGCCAAGCTTTTTTCACTTTTATACAGTTGATTTCCGGTGACATGATTGACGACATTTCTTGAAAAATCGCCAAACTTCGAGACAGTGGACTTTATTTAGTAATTTGGGATTTAAAAAAAAAAAAACGAAGGAAAAAGGAGTTTGGATATTCTAATGAAAGTTATACAGATAAAATACATTAAAGCCGCACTAATCAGTGTACGCTGTGTCCAATATTTTTTTTCTTTTTTTTTTTTAATCAATGTATTCGGCATGATTCTTCTTTCTTTTTTTCTTAGCAGATACGGACATCCGGCATACCTCTTTCTACTTACATTTTTGACAGCTCCCTTCTATTCAGGCTTCGGCAAATGTGTACCTACGCCGTACTTGTTAACCCTTTGAGGCGCAACCCTTTCCCAATGCTGAAAAAAAGGCAGCCGTTGCCATCGCTCGACTTAACTACCAGCAAGAGGGCGGACGATCGAAACGTTCATCGCGTGCCACAGATCTAGAGACCCCTTTCTTTGACGCAGCTGGCTGTGCGCGCGCACAGACAGCTGTTTTTCTTTTTTAGCTGACAGTGGTTTGCCCATCAGTTTAAAGGTTCATTTTCCTAGATGGCGTATCGGGTATTATGGAATATACTAGGTAATAGTGTAATGGATTTCATGCCATCAACTAAAGAACCGGAAAACGAACACACTGAATGTATCTTCTCTGTATGGGAAAATTCTTCAGAGATCAATGAGGTGAAATTTGGATTCAATGCTTCGGATTTTTCTCTGTGGGCTTGCCTTGACTGTACCGGAGCATAGAAAGAAGGTTACATCTGCGACTTATCTAAATAGACTTGAAGCTGAAACGACTTGAGGATAGTCTTAAAAATATAGTTCATAGTTAAAAATAACTTTTATGAAGTATAGTTAGTTTTTCAACGGTTTAAACCAAGTATTCCATATTATCCGACTATTCTATATTATACTCCATTTTTAACTTTTTAAAAAAATAATATTTTCTATAGCAAAAAAATCTGTAGTGGTTTTTTTTTTTTTTACAGGTGGCATTTTATTACAATTATTTATAGTATGCACTCATGATGATTTTGAGGATTTTATTCAAAAACACGTAAAGTTATATTTAGAAATGTAAATGGTATTCCATAATACCTCCTCTCCTCTATTATTGTTTTATATTCAAGAAATAGTTGTATAGTAGTCAAGAAATAGTTGTTAGAAAGAAAAGAAAGTTATCAAGGAAGAGTCTGTAACTGTCCAATAAATCATTAAATTTTGGTAAGTGAAAAATTTCCGATTTATTATTATTATTTGAAACGAGGAAAAAAAACTATTCCGCGAGGATTTAATATTCGCGATTAGGATGAGCTCTTGAAAATTCCGAAAATAAGTGCTTTTACAGTAAGTGGCGGCCCCTAATGATTTTTCGAACAAGCCGAACAGTTTTTTCGCCTTCCTGTGTTTTTCAAAAATGAGTTCGCCGTTAGTTCATAGCCTAGAGGTCCCGTGTTCGATTCCCAGTGGAGGTCGATTACATTTACACAAAAACTGATGTCTACTACTTGTCTGGTGTAGTACATTTAATTTGAAACGTCAATAAGTCAAGCAACTAATCCACGTCGTCAGTGACGTCATTTTTTAAACATGTTTTTTTCCTTTCTTTCAAGGTGTTTTAATAATTTATTGCGAAACAAATGAAATTATTTCAATACAAGCATTCGTAGGTATAATCAAGTACAAGAAATAAACCCAGTTAAATTACAGCGTTAACGAATTTTACCGTGTCACCTTTTAACGAAAAATTATTCATAATTTCGGTATGCGTTAGGATCATTTTGCGTAAAACTACCTATTGTGAGGGGCCCTCTCTTGTGGAGGGTCCCGGTTAGCCCTCTCCTAAATCCGGCACTATTAGTGGCGTAGCGAGCAAAACTGGCGCCCGGGGCACGATACCTCTTTAGCGCCCCTTCCTCCTTTTTTTGTCAAATTTTCTTAGTGACTATTTGGCGCCCCTCTGCAAGCGACGCCTGGGGCAAGATCGACCCTCTTGCACCCCCCTCACTACGAAACTGGGCTCGATGCCCCTGTGATCAATCAGAAGCGATCGAGAGATCATTTTCGAAGTTCAAATATCATTTCTGTTTCCAGGTTTCCATTTACAAGGTGAGGGGAGGACAAAACGGAGTTATAATTTAGAACGCGAGACAACAGACAGATAAGGTCGTCGTTATCTTGTGCGTACCCGAAAAAGCTCTCTGTCCCGTCTTTCACTAACTCGTAATCGGGAATTCGACCTCCTCAAGTCAACTAACTGCGCCTGTTGCTCTAACTTGCTTTTTTGTTTTAGCTTTCAAATAAATAGTGTACACACGGGGTCGTAGGAAAATAAATAGTAAAATTGATTTTTTTTAAATCATTAATATTTCTTTACTTTTTGTCGAGCAACACAACTTCATAATTTCAGGATGTCGAACTTCGTCCAAAGACGACTTTGAAATAAGCCTTTTGATTGGGGATATCCATTATCCCAAAATTGGGATTCAAGCCTATTAATTGTTTTCAACGGTATTTGACTATTTAAGTTCCGATTATTAATTATCTCCCCCCCCCTGAAAATTCGTCTCCCCTCCCCGAATAGGGGGGGGGGGAGGAAATGTGCATTCCCACGCGCAGTTCTCAATACCTCTTTGTTGGGGGATTGTTTCTAGAAAATCTCTCAAATTAAGAGGTTAAGGATTAGAATAATTTACCTAGCGGCAGAGTCAACTTATCGTCAAAAAATGTTCCTTTACCTTTCGGAGGTTTGAACTGCTTTTTTATCTTCCCAAAATTCCTTAAATATAAAAATCGTATGCGCTTTGTTATTGTATTTTGTTGTTGAAGGGGGCTGCTTATTTAGCTGTTGAACATTGCTAAAATGGTATCCCGGTGGCCAAGGACAGATTAAAAGAGGGGGGCGGAGGGGGCGACCGCTCCTCCCGAGAAAAAGACATCAATGTAAAAGATCCGAAATGAGACTGACCAAAAAAGGAAAAAGTCTGAAAGAATGTGTGAACAACATTTGAGCAATAATATTTATGAATTTCAAGTTCAGTAAATATTATGATTGCTAGTGATATTAAATCTATAATACTTATATACAATTTTGCTTTAATGAAAAATTAAAAAAAAAATTGAAAAAACTGAATTGTTTTGAAAAATCGAAGAAGTCTGAAGTTTCTCATTCCTGAAAAGATCCTGTTTTACTTCCACAAAATGGGTGTGCATAGGAATCTTCTAACAAACCCCTTTCTCCCACAAAGTAACCTCCCCACTTACGCAATCGCATTAGTCCGTCACAGCGGGTGGTTTAGTGGTAACGCATTGCGCTGTCATGCCAGAGGTCCGGGGTTCAGTTCCTGGGCTGGGAAAGATTGATTCAGTCTAATCCATCGAGCGGGTTGATAAAATGAGGACAAAGTTTACTTGGGGAATAAGCACTGCGAGCCCCGTGTCACTCTTACCATCTCTCCGGGGCATATGCGTCGGTACCCAGAATCCAGGGTCGCAAAGGCGTTAAGATGGGAAGCTCAGTCAATCCCTGACCCCACGTGTGCCGATGCACCTGTGAGTTTATGCTAGATTCCTAAAATATGAGTCATTTTTTTTAAGTCAGGAAATCTTTAATATATATATATATATTTAAAATTTTTACAACTACAGCACGAAGCAAAGTTGAACAAGTTCTTATCTTGTTGATAAACGGTGCTTTCTTCATTTTCTTTTCTTCCTTTTTTAATCGTAGGTCACAAACGCACTCGGCTGAAGCTAAACAACTTTATTATTGTATTAGGGAAAAAGTCCTTTCTCTAACAAATGCAGATCACGAACAAATTGTTAAAAATGGGGCACACAAAACAAAGCTGTTCTCGAGATTTTCTGAAAAGACGAATTTTTAACAAATTTGGGGTTTGTTAATGGAGTTGGATCTGTTCCAGAATTATGCTTTTAAAAAGTTGAAATAAAGGCAACGGCCGGCGGAGAACGGGTGTTTTATATTCAGCTTTAAGCGGAGGACTTTTTTTGCTAATCCCGTATTTTTATTATTATTGAAATTCTTTCAGACAAAAGAAGAGGAAAAGTGTAATTGGTTAACCCTTTGAGGCGCAACCCTTTCCCAATGCTGAAAAAAGGGCAGCCATTGCCAACGCTCGACTTAACTAGCAGCAAGATGGCGGACGATCGAAACGTTCATCGCGTGCCACAGATCTAGAGACCCCTTTTTTGACGACGGCTGCCCTTTTTTCAGCATCGGGCAATCTATCCAGCTGTTCTCGCTTTCTTCCATTTTTCAGCAGCTGTCAGTGCTGTTAAAAATATTCCTGACAATTTTTTTTACGGAAAATGACGTGCTAAAAAGTAAAGGATTCTCGTGGAGCTATGTCAGCCGCAACTATTTTTATAGAAATATCCAATATATTTTTCGTGACTGGCAACAGTCGAAACGTCAGAGTTTGGTGTTCCCAGAGCGGGAACACTGCGCGTTAAATGGTTAAATGGTTTGCTCGAGTTCTAGGCAGGTAGCAAATGCTCATATCCTACACCTCAAATCTGATCTTTTCGGTGACGTAGTAACCGAGTTTAACTGTGTTTTATACACTAACTGTATTTATTTATCTAAAAATTTCATAGTCTTTGAGAAAAAAATATTTTAGAAATAATACGAATACAATTTTTAAAAAAAGATAAAAAATTCGAAAAAATTAAAAAGAAATAATTCGGTGACAATTTTCAATTTTTAATGCTTTTCACGTCTAACTTTCCACCTTTAGGAGGGCTTGAACCCCCATAGCCTCATCCGTGGGTTCTGCATTAATTAATAATAATTATAAAAAAATCTTAAACTCCTTCCCATTAACTATGCATTGAGTGCTCTCCATTTACTTTCCTTGTATCTTTTCATTATGTCGAAAAGTGCTTCATAATCTATGTGCCTGCCCATTTCTTTTCCTTCTTTCATTATGTTGGAAAGCGTATCACGATCCATACGTCGTTCTTATTTATTTTTCTTTTATCATAATGCTGGAAAGTGCATCTACATGCAGCTCTTATGTGTCGTACTGTTTTGTTGTGTTGGAATCTGTATCAAATTCCATGTCATCCATTGGATCTATTTGTTTTGTTTCAATGTGTTAAATTTAAAAAGGTGATCCAACCCGCAAATCCTTCCGTGACACCCAAGATCTGATAACGATGTTTGTTAGTCCTCCACGCAAAAAAAGAAAAACTATATAATAAAATAAAATAAATAAATAAATAAATCGGCGTTTCTTAATAATGTATGGAATAGATTATGTATAATGTAATAAATACGATAACAACATCATATATTTCATATTTTTATTTTTGGTAAAAACATTTGATAAAGCAAATCACTCTCAATGAACCTCATGAAAAAAACTACAAAAGAAATGAGATTTCCTCCATTTCTTTATTAAAAACAATTAAATGAAAGTAATTTTAAAAGTGTATTGTGGAAAAGAATAATTGAAGTATGCGTTAAGAGTTTTTAATGTAGAGTTTTATCGATGCCGAACATTTTTATTTTATTTTATTGCAATAGCATTTAAATAGACAGGTAGTGCTGTAGAATTGTCGGCAATAACTCTTTTCGGAAATTTTTTTACGAATGTTCTCATTAAAGAACTTTTCAAAATATTTTCAATGATAATAATAGTCTCGTTTCCACTTAATGATTTTATACTTGACTGAATATATTTTGAACTAGAAGTCAAAGCTCGTAGTGGAAGCAATTAGAACGGTCGCTAGAAAAAAACCATTCGAGGAAAGTATCTCTACACTCAAATAAATAAATTCATATTCAATTTTTATTATATACCCAAATCGAATTTCATGCTCTTCTGGAAACGCGCGGAAACTTTTGGCATTCGAAAGATTTCGTTTTGTCTACACAGACATTCTTGTATCCATGCTGGCTATTTATTTGTGAAAAAGAATTAAACTATGTAATCTGGAAAAACTATTTTAAAGAATTTGGAATGGCACTTTCTTTTCAAAGCCTGCTGACCGTGATGAGTAGGATGTCATATCGACTACAACAGCGCACTTTGTCACGTAAATGATTTACTTTTTTGAATCTCGAAAATAAAAGGAAGCTGAAAATACAGAGAATCGCTTAAAAATGAGGGAACTGTTGGATTTTCAGATCTTTAAGTAGCACATATTGTTTTTTTTATATTTTTATACATAATTATGAAAAATTTCAAGCGGATCGTATAAACGGTGACGTTTTTTCTGCTTTTTAATCTTTTTGAACTTTTTCATCTTCTTGGAGTAATGGCGGTAAAATATTTATATTGAAGTGGTTGCCCGAAATAGTTACAGAGTAAGTGAGGGATCAGCGCAGCTATATAGTAGGATTTTAAAACAGTATTTATAAAATATTTCCTTTTTTCCGGAGGGGGGGGGAATAAATTAATTAAATTAGAAACATACACACATATATTTATTTATTTAAGTCCTCAATATTAAATTTTAAAAATGAAATATGATTGTGTTTAATACAGTTTGAGAGCTATAAAATCCAAATAAATTTCCATCGAAAAAAAAAATTGTTTTTTCTTCCTCTGTTTCTGTTTTAACATCTGAGAATGTGTAAAAACAATTATTAATTTCTTGCACTGTACAAATTTAATTAAAGTTATACGAAATGAAAAATAAACTGGCATTATAAGCTGATCGTGCCAAAGTAGGTTTGTTTTAATATTTACAGGGGGGCAGGGGCGTAGCCAGAAATTTTTCATGGGGGGGTTACGACTGCTACAACTCATATATATGTATGCGTGTGTGTGATAATGTAGTGAAGAATATGCATTTTGTATGGCAAAAAATTTCTCATGGGGGGGTTATGGCCCCCCTAATCCCCACCCCGTGGCTACGCCCCGGCAGGGGGGAAAAAAGTTTTATATTCCATAATGCAAACGACATTTTAAAATAATTTCTATATTATTAATAAGAAGAAATTAATAGTTTTATCTGTCCTTCAAATTGACACTCCCGACACCCAGTACTGGCTAGACACATTACCTTTTGTTTGTGTGTGTGTGCGTGTGTGTGTGTGTGTGTGTTTGGTTGGTTGGTTGGAGAGATGAGTTCTTTGAGAATCTCTAGGTTAGAATGAAAGGCTAAAAGGTTTTAAAGGTAACACATGGATTTTTTTTTTCAGCCTGGTGCAAACTGCACTCTTTACAGCCACCTAGCACGATCTTGACCTCACTATTCGACCAGAAATTTTAATTTTTCTTAAAATTTTCTATTATTTATATATTTTATTAATTTTATTTGTTTATTTTTAAGGAAGATAGGGAAAAGGGTGAAAAAAGAACAAGTATAGAATTTTACTTTTCTTTTAGTGTAGTGTTGTCCTTACATGCTCAATCTGCTGATTTTAGTCTTTAATTTTAAGCTCCGAGCCTTACTACATACATTAGTTACGAAGTTGTTCCACTGTTCTTGGAAATGATAAACAGTAAAAATAAATAAATAAATCACCGTCCCTTCGCTATAATAATTTAGTAAAATAAGATAGGTTTTACTCTACGCTCGTACTCAACATGCTTATGAACGATGATTTATTTTTCGAAGTCATGTACAGCTGGAACTAAAACACTGCATTAGAGAAGTTGTCTTTGTTCTAGTAAATGCAAATCACGAAACGAACATGTTGCCTAGTGCTAAGCATGCAAATGAAGCAGTTCCCATGAATTTTTGAAAAGGTGGAATCTTAACAAATTTGCTTTTGGTGGTGGAATTGGATCTCTTCCAGCATTATTATATTTTAAAAAGTTGAAACTCGGCCAGTTGCGGAAAATGTCCATTTTATATTCAGTTTTCCTGTGCGACATCCTGCTAATCTTTTTTTTTCTTTCTTTTCTTTTTGTAGAGAAATTCTTTAGAACAAAGGCGGGGAAAATTCTAATCGGTTAAGTGGTTCACGGATTTCAGGCAGTTATCAAGTGCTTATAAAAATAAAACTGTTGCGGTTGTAACTTTAATATATTTTACACCGAAGTATTGTTATAGAATTTGTTTTATTTCGTCTTATCAGGAGTGGAAAAAAAACTATAATTTTGGCAGTATTAATTTAGCGTTATGAAAAAGAAGTACGTAAACAAGCAAGCGTGAGAGTGACCAATGATATAGGGAAAAAAGGAAAAGAAAGCATGCAGCTAAAACATGCCAAACTGTAGGGGCGTGCCAGGAAATTTGTTCTGTTGGTGATATTAAATATAAATCTGTATTAATAAACGAAATATCTTCACGATAAAAAAAAAAAACATAATAACTGCAAGCTAATGTTAGCTCGTTCGATATATATCATTCAGGAAGATGCATCTGCATGTATCGCCCCCCCCTCACCCGTCTATTGATGCCCCCCAGAGGTGTATTTGTGATTTGCCTGAACCAGGGATACAAAACTCAATATTCAGAAACCGTTGCCACAAATGTAAGAAATATACCTATTCTCTGAGATAGTAGAATAGCTGATGAATAAAGCAGACGATATTTTTTTTTCGTTTCTTGTAATTAACTGTTTATCCAATTTGTTAATTAGAATTCCATCATTTCTGCTAATGAATAAATCTGCGTTCAGCTTTAATGTGCAAATTATAAAATGAATATTCTTTATTTTAGTGAATAAAATCAATAGTCCACCATGAATTATGATGAAGGAGGTAAGTGAGGTTAAATTTAGTACATTACGGGAATAATTTAAGCAGGTTCTACAAAAAATTACGAGATAAATATTTAACATTTCACTAATGCAGTGTTTTTTGTCATACTTCTCAGCTTTTCCAAATCTTTTTTGTTCTATTGTTTGTAGAATATATACTTAAAAATTAGAAGTCAATAGCTGCGGTTTTTTTTTTTTTGGGGGGGGGGCTTTGAAGGAATACCGAATTAAATGCGATTAAGTTGTAGTCGACATTTTGGAGATTTAGTATTTATTTTTAATGTAATTTATTGGATTCTAAAGCCGGGAGGTATCAAAATAATGACTAAAATGAAGATATTTAACATAATGAGAAAACAAAAATTGATTTGTAAGAATATCGCGTTCATCATTACGGACTGTCGAATGACGTCGCGACACTAGAAATAATCTTGGCTTCCTAAAGCAAGTTAATACTTCACTGTGGTCCCCTGTCCAAGTGTTTATGATGTGGACAGCCGATGCTTCTAACACATTGATTATAATAATTTTTTTCAGCATAAAAGTCATTTTTGTATAAGCGTGAACAGCATAAGGAAAACTCAAAAGCGATATTACTAAGGTATTTTCTTATATAATCACCTTTATTAGAGCGTTAGTTCATCTATTTGCTGATTGACCTGTTATCTGCTGATTGACCTGTAGATTTAATTTAGGCTACAATTAATAAACAGACAAACTCCGAATGCTTTTCAACATTTTGCAACACCTTCAGCCATTACTGAAACTATGCTAAATTGAATTTTAAGCTGTATGAAAAACAAACTGAATTGAATTCATACTGAATTTCAATCATACGGTATTGAAACCAAACATATTATAACTGAACTAAATTGAAATCATACTGAATTGAAACCAAACTTAACCATAACCATACTGGAACCATTTGGTATAGTATAATGTGTCCAAAAATTATCGAAAGCTTTTATGTGTGTTTTAAAATACTAAATGATCTCACATGCTTTCTTAATTTGACGTTCTGTATTTTTTCATTTTTATTTCCGTTTTGGGAGTTTTCTGTATTTCATTTTTACCTACCACCTATTTTCGCTATTTTCTCCCTGCCCACCCCCTCGTTTCTCTTTTATTCTCCCTGGTTTCTTGCTTTTCTCTTCTTCCGATTGGCTATTCGATTTTTCCCCTGTTTACTTTTTCAGTTCTCACTCTTCTGCTCTTGTAATCGGTGAAACTTTTTTCCAGCTGATAAAGGGTGAACATCTGTGGCACGCGATGAACGATTCTATTGACCGCCATCTTGTTGGTAGTTAAATCGAGCGATGGCAAAGGCTGCTCTCTTTTTTTTCAGCATTGGAAAATGGTTGCGCTTCAAAGGGTTAACAGATACATGAAGATGTGATTTTCGACCCCACATTGCTGTGTGATTCTGAACCGTCTTGATACCCTCTAACAACCTTTATACATTTTTGAAATACAGTTTTGGACCACCCTATACTATATTGTTGCAGAATTCTCTACTAGTTTCCGGGTTCGTCGTTCTAAAGTCCAGTAAGTGTAGAAAGTTCTAGTAAAGAGTCCACTTGTCAGGATGGAACACGAACTTTATTGCTCCTAGAACTTCGTCGAGCAATCAGCTGTACAAAATTGACAAGCGAAATCAGCCAGTAACGTTCTTATTACAGTGCGCTTAGAACAGAAGCTTTCACAAATGCTGTGTTTCTCACACAAAATAAAACACTTCCACAGGCATAAATTCAGTGGAAACGTACGAGGGAAATCGTAAACAGTCCCTCAAGACTCAGCAATGAAGAATTTACACATAGCACTTAAAAACCAGCTTTGAAAAGCAAGCAAAATATAGCACAATTCATAACGCAATGCAGCAAATTCACTCAACGAGAGCTCAATGAACACTGACTCGAATTCTCCGGCCTGCCTGCCTATTTATACCCTCTGAAGTACTTTCTAGAAAAATCGGGATGTGTAGAAAGACCCCGAACAGTCGCGTTTTGGTTACGTCATAGAAGAGAAATAGAGTAATACTAGGCTATTGTGTGATGTTAATGCGGAAAAACTAACTTTACAAGCCCCATTGGGAACATCGCGCCAAATGACCAAAATGTCGCCAAGTTTGGCGACTTTTGACGGAATATCGCCAAATTTGGCACCAAAAATAAGTCCTCCAATATCTAGATTTCTATAAAATACTATAGAAACCAATGGAGAAACATATAATTCCATATCTCGCGTTCTAGTTGACCGATTTTGATGCAACAAAAATCACAATTTAACTATTTGACGCGTAGCATACGAATTTTAAACTATTTTAAACCCCCAGAACAGCGGGTTGTCCAGAAAATTCGTTAACAATGTTTTATTTTCCGCCGTCAAACTTTCCCGGCTGGAGCTAGCTGAAAGAGATCCACCGAATCGAATGAAACACGCGTGGTGCCAGTCGCGTGCCCGAATCGTGACACGCGAGAGAAATGCTCCTTATTTCGCGTGACTGTTAGGCCGTATTTCTTTTACTGGACAATGCATGTTCAACACGTCTGTTTTTTTTTTTTTTCATAGTAATATTCGCGACTCCCATCCGTCTGCCTGGCTCTGTCTGGGTTTCTGTCCCCCGCAATTATCTGGCCGCGTAATTTTGAGTATAGCACCGTATCGATGGGATTTGCTGTACTACGAACACGCTAGCATTATTATGTTGTTCTTCGACCGGACGGGGGTCAATTTCGGGATATCCCCCCCCCCCTCTCTCCCATGTCGATTTTGCTAGATGCCTTGCCTTCTGAGACAGTCTGGATTTCGTTGAGTCGTCGATGAGAAGAAGGGGTTTTTCTCTGTCAGTTCAGTGATCTTTTTTTCTATTGCGATGTTTCTAGTGATGGGAAATCAATGAATGAATTCGAATAATTAAATGCAGTGGCGGTCCGTGGTCAAAACTGTTAGTGCAGCCGGAAGCATATGAGCATAAAATCTTTTTTACTGAATTCGAAAACGGATTAAGCCCTCACCGAGGAAAAAGAAATTTCATAAAAAATGCAAGAGATCCTATTTTACTTCCATAAAATTTACACAAATTTCAACTAGCCGCTCTTATCCTCAAAATTGCATTCATGCGTGCCTGATTCGAAGTTTCCTTCGAATTTTCTTTTGTAACGATAACTTCAGAAGGAAAGAAAAAAAGAAAACTCACTTATGTTTTATAAGTCAAATCAATCCTCCTTTCTTTTAAACTTGCGAATCGGTCAGTGATGTCCTCATAAAAAGGCGTTGTTTTAATTCATATATCCATAATTTTAAAAGCTCTTTAAAATTTCCCATGTTTAAAGAATTTTCTCGCTCGCCATGTCCTCTAAATGCCAGTTCTTGCTTACTTAAAAACAATACTGCTTTGATGGGTAATTGTCCATTCGTAAGCGTCTATCCAGGCTTACCTTCTTGATAAATTCAGCAATATAAAGTCGAGAGTTTTGACCTCCGTACCCCTCCCTCACTTCTCGAGCCAATCAGTCTGTCGAATTCACTGCAGCCGTCGTTTGAAAATCTTTCATCAGCTGTACTTAGCTACTAACTACCTATGCCGGAGAGACTGCTTACAAACTCGTTGCCATGGCAACGGTGCTGCCAATTTCTTGATCGGCTATGAGGGCTGTACCGAGGACTCCGATAGAGGAGAAAGATTCTTTCTTCTCTCTCGGAGGCCGTCCGGCAGTTACTACAACACGTTGTTTTTTGTTTTCGTTTTAGATTTTTTAAAAATTTATCATAGAAATTCCATAATTCTAATCTGAATTTAAGAAAGTTAGTAGAATAAATTATTTTAAAGTATTTGTTGATAATTTCAAGTGCAGCCCGGCTGTACTTGCTGTATCCCACGCGCCGCCACTGATTAAATGCATTCGAGATAATCAGGTCCCGATTATAACAAACCGGTGCCTGGGCAAAAATCTGATGGTGGGGGGCTACATGTTGTTTTTGTGTCTGACAACTGCTTGTGTATTTTTTTCAGCGTTCGCAGATAAATCTTCGTCATGATTAAGTGTATCCAACATGAAGTATACTGACATTAGATAAATGAGAATGTTTATGAACATTATGAAATAAGCTTTATTAAAATTGAAGACTTAAAAAATGCGCTTTTATTTATTATTTTATTTTTGTTTTTGTTGTTGTTGTGGTTACATTTCTTTTGTTGTTCTGTTTTTCCCCCCTTCTTTTTGCATGTTAGTAGTGAGAGATTGACAGTACTGCGACACCCCAATCCCGGCGGATTGCGGATTGCATTCCAGTGAAGCAGAGGTTACATAATCCACGATGTGCTAAGAGGGAGGTGGAGTTGAGTGACAGCTGATGGAGGAGAATTCGACCGGAGCAGGGGAGACGGAGTTGAGTGGCAGTTGGTAGATAAGACAGAAGGGTACAGATTTCTTTTTCTTGCATCATTCCTAATAGAGGGGACTCGGAAAAAAGTTTAATTTTTTTTCTAATAATTACCGACTACAACTATGAAGGGTACAGATTTTTTTTTCTTGCATCATTCCTAATAGAGGGGACTCGGAAAAAAGTTTAATTTTTTTTCTAATAATTACCGACTACAACTATTTATGTAGAGACCGTTTTGCAAAGTATAAAAGAGATGTGATTATGAAATAGGAAGTAATTGTAAGGATGACTCTTAGAAAAAAAATTTTAATTTGTGTTTTTTAGAATTTTGATTGTGAATTTTTCAGACATAGAAAATTATGCTGAGATACGAACTAAGAATATGTAAAAGAAATTACAAGCTAATGATTTCATTATTGAAGATAAAAATTAAAGTTGGGTTTTAACTAGTTGAATGGTATATGTTTTATGCAAACTATTACAGAATAATAGAAAGAATTGTGTTTAATGTTAGGATAACGATACTTTGTGGGTTTTTTTTTTTTTTTTTTTTTATAGCCATAAAATGGTATATGTTAATTTTTCAGACGTAGATATTGGATTTGTGTTTTTGGAATTCTAAATGTGAATTTTTCAGACATAGAAAATTTTGCGCAGATATGAACTAGGAAGATTTACAAGGGATTACCATTCTTTTAGCTTTAGATTTTTTTTTTTTTTCAGTTAACTAAAAATAGTTAAAATTATTGATGTCTATCATCTAAATAAAGAAAATACGTTTCAGATTTTTTTTAAAAAAATCATTATGGTAAAATTCTGTTTAATAATGAAACTTAGAAACTATTTTAGTGAAAGCGAAATCTACTGTATGGATTTGCCCCTAAAAGTTAACTTCACAGTACACCCGTTGACTTAACAGCTATACTGTAAAGATATAGCTATATTCTTCTTATACGTGTAAAAATATCATGTCCCACCCTACAACCAGTACCACATTATAATGTAAACCTTTTACAGAATAATAGAAATAATTATGTTTAATGTTAGGATGAGACTTTGCGAATTTTGTGATAAAATGACATTGGTTATATCTTTAAACCTTTTAAGCAAGTATTAGTATTGATAGATTTTTTAAAAAATCCTACAGTATTGAAAATAAAGTTTGGGTTTATACTAACTGATCAGGAAATCGCGGTTACATGGTAATTTCCTTATATGACTTTAGAACTTTACGATACGTTTTTTTTAGAACTTTACGATAAAATAAGTTACAAGCGAGTAAATAAAATTCCAGTTTTAGATCTAACTATCAAGATATTATAGTTATAAAGTAATAATATATCAATTCAATAATAGGAATGCTTATATTTTAAGTACAAAAGTAGCATTTATACAGATACAGACTAAACATGTGTTTCGTTTATGTTATAAGATCTCTCAAAAACGTTAAGTATTATAAATTTAACTCAGAAAAAATATTATTTTGATGGAAATAGTGTCATCGCATCTTGTTGCTGTATATTTTTACCTTTAATAAGGTATTTGCACAAAGATTGAACCACAAATGTTCAGTAAACATGCTTTCACTAAATAATTGATTAACCTTTTTTTTCTAAATCATGTATCAACAAAGTGCAAAACATATTAAAAGTAACAAAAAAATTTTGCAAGTTTTACTAAACAAAATACTAAAAGGAATAACTGACACTAATAGTCAATACGATACTTGTAAAAATCTCTACGATTAAGCGAAATGCATTTTAGAAAATAAACATTATCAAGACATCATATTCAAATATTTACAAATACACTGAAAAAAGTCTAACATAACTATCAAATAATAGTAATATACTTGCGTATACTACAAAATATTTAAACAGAAATGCACCTACTTCATAACTTGAATGATTGATAAAATACATCATCAGTGTATTTTCATAACGTGAACTATTTTAAATTAGGCTTAGTATAAGCGATCGAAAAAAATGCATCCTGCCACCACCACAGATAGAGTGAAAACAATTTTTTTCATATAAAAATACCTTGTCAAACCAGTTCTGTTAACCTTAATCTTGAAGCTTTGACCTTGAACCGGCATAACCTTGAAACGACCTCTTTGATGGTCACATGATTTTTTTGTAACCAGTGGAAAGACATTATTTCATCTATGTTAGATAAAGCGGCTGAATGCGAGGCTCACATTATGCTGTGAGTACCTTCACTTTAGACGTGTGTTTCTAGTTTTATACTTTAATTGATTTTTTTCACCGTGTTTTAAAAAATGTCTTTGCTTGAATTGATCGAAAATACTTTTAACATTGAATACACTCCTGAGTTTTACACTCAAAGTGATGCTGATGTGTTACTTCAAGAATTATCACAATTACCTTTTGATGCAAAGCCTCTGCAAACTGGTGAAAAGGATAATACTTCGACTCGGAAAGTAATTGCTTTCGCGGATGAGGGGATAAATTACAGTTTCTCTGGAGGGACTGTCTCTGTTTTCCCTTGGTTACCCATTTTGCAAAAACTACGTGAATATCTACAGAAAGCAACAAATTATGAATTTAATTTGGTACAAGTAAACTTATCCTCTGACGGGCAATCTAAAATTGAAGACGGTAACAACGAAGATTTTTCTCTGGACCTATCATCATGTGTATGCATTCTAAGTTTTGGATCTAAACGAACTTTAGATTTTAAACCAGAGAACTGTGAAACCACTACCATTAAATTAGAACATGGTTCAATGTGTAAGATATATCCCCCAACCAGCAAACTTTTAACGCATGGTATTCCTTCTGAGCTTCATGTGACAGATCCACACATTAACCTAACATTCGTCAAAATGTGCATTTATGAACCTGCGCCGAAAAGACCAAAGTTGGACGATTGGGCGGATCATGCTTACCATACCTTACATGCTTCTGTAAATAGTACATGGCACTTGGAAAGACTTATCTACGTTTCGCTCCACGATGAAAAAACTGACTTGAAGATTCACATTAGACAATTTATTCAGAATGCTGAATTAGACTATATACCAACCAGTCAGGGAGTCATGATGGACCCTTCAACATGGATTGAATTTATTGTAAAACTATTAGATTTTACTAGATGTTATCACAATAGCTCTTTTATTTGTAATAATCAATTATCCGTATTTAATGACGATGGAAAATGCATCCTACAACAAATTTACAAAACCGGAGATTCATTTACATTAAATCCAATCCCATTGATACTTTTAAATGACCAAGTATTAAAACTTTGTGAAATGAGAAATGAAATATCAGAATGCATTCTAAAAACATTGTACACAACCACCCTGCCTCATATGACACTAAAATTAAAGCCGCAAAAGTGTTACCGTGAACCGCATTGTGAATATGAAATGGCTAAAGATCAATTAATGGATATAGTATCTCATGAAATTCACAAAAGTTTAAAGAAGCAATTTAATTGCATAGACCGAGTTCGGGATAATCCTTCACAAAGGATACATGCTTGTTCGAATAGAACACATGTTGATGAGAGAGATGGTCTTATAAACATTAAAGCATGGTTTATGCTCGAAGTGCCATATATTGCAAGAGAGATATGCGAGAACAAATGTACTTGTCATTATGACGGAGAATTTTTTTCAAACATTTTCTTCGAAGACTACGGAGAGTATTTTCAAAATGTATTTCTTCGTTCATTTTTTCAACCGTTTTTAGATTTTTCTAATCCCAAGGATGCCAAATCATGTGTAATTATGTGATGCTATTTGTGTATAACTAGTATTACAATTGTAAAAAATTTATTAAAACCATTGTGATTATACAGAAAAGGTATGCTTGCTTCTACAGCAGTGAGTTTTTACTGACTTATGTATGCTTATAGATTACTCATTGAAAAGTTATTATTTTCTTTTGTGTTAATAGTTTGTGTAGTTTAAAATACATTTTTTTTTTGGAAATAAATCAGTTTATATAAGAAAAAAATTATGTGTTTTCTTTATGTGTGCATTGATTACTTGCAAAATAAATACTTCTGAAATTTTACTAAAACAAAAAGTGATAAAGTTAACACACGTAGACAAGATTTCAGATTCTCTTTTATACTTATCTTTTAAGTTCTATTACCATAACTTAGACAGTTAGAAATTTGACAAAAACTTATTGAAACTAGCATTATGAAAACATTAAACAACTGTATAGAAATAAAGTGGTCTTCTGATTAAAAGCATAAACCTAAGTACGTTAGGTAAGTTTGTCACATGAAAATTCACAACAGCAGTATTTTTTTGTAAAATGTACTTACATGAAAAAAAGGTATTTCCCACAATACTTACTATAAAACGTAGTATTTAAAATTACCACACATGTTTTACGTTCAAAAAATCTGAATAAAAAAAACGTGTTACCATAATTTTAAAACATCAGAGTATTAACTTTGGTTATTTCTTGTAATTTTTCTAAAGTAATGGACTTGTATATATTTTTTGTTTTTGGTAAATATCGACTAAGTGCACGTGTTACATATTTTACAGACTGATCTACTTAGATTTACAAATTTTAAATAAATGTGTTTTTATTTTTTATACATAATACTTATTCAAACTTAGCACAATTTTGATTTGTGCATTTCCTACACATAATACTTGTTCAAACTTAGTACACTTTTGATTTGTACATAACTTAGTACACTTTTGATTTGTGCATTTCCTACACATAATACTTGTTCAAACTTAGTACACTTTTGATTTGTGCATTTGCTACACATAATACCTATTCAAACTTCGTACACTTTTGATTTGTGCATTTGCTACACATAATACTTGTTCAAACTTACGTACACTTTTGATTTGCGCAATTGTTACCAATATAAGGAATTTTTAGGTATTCTATAATGTAAATCTTGTGTTGTAGGATTAAGATCAATTATCTGCACGAAGGATCTAGACCTATAGGTGGGGCGCCCTCCGTGGGGGTCTTTCAAGGGGTCCTAACCCGTATTTACGCTATGTTTCGGAGAAAACCACGGAAAACTCCGGACGGTTAGGTCGACGGACGCGAGATGGGACTCAAACCGGGAACCTTCACACTTCGCCCGTCTACCATTTCCAGTGACATAACCACTGTGCCATGGTGAGGCCTCTATAATGTAAAAATCTTGGTACATTTTATTTGAAGTAACCGAGTATTTTAAATCAAACACTATAATTTTTAAAACATCGAAGTATTAACTCAGATTATTTTTTATCCACACTACTTGTTGAAACTTCGTAAACTTTTAATTTAGACATGTTTATGTGTTCTCATATGTTATGAAATTATTTCCAGAAATAAACTTAGTAATTCGAACTTTGTAAATTTCATAGAAGTAGTACGTTTAAAATATTTTTGATGTGAATGAACTTAATTTTTTTTTTGTTCTGAAGTAACTGAACACACTACATCTGCTGAAGTTGTGATCTTTTCATTTTACAAGTTACAAACATAGGAAAGAAAAGTATTTTTAGATAAGTATAACTTTAGAAAAGAAAAAAAGTAATACTTCTCTATTTTTTATTTTTTTTATTTTTATTTTTTTATTTTTTTTAGTTATGTGTTCAAACGTAGTATATTTTGAATTAAAATTGTATTTTATGTTCTGGCAGAACATTGAATATTTTCATGAAATGAACTAGCACATCTGTACTTTGTTAATTTCATAGAAGGTATCAACTTTGATATTTTCTTTAAATCTTAAGAACTTAATATTTTTTTCTGAAGTGTCAAATATGTTGTCAAAATTTGGCCCCCAAAATTTTTCGGGATCACATTACTTCCTTATACTACGTACAAGGAAGTAAAAATAACTAAAATGCACTGAGTTAAATTATATAATGTTTAAAAAAAAATATTCAACATATCTAGCGTTCCAGAAAAAAAAAAAAAAAAGCGCTAAGTCGTTACATTTAAAAAATGTCAAAGTTATCACTTCTATGAAATTTACAAAGTGTAGATCTGTTAGTTTATTGTATGAAAATATTTAACAACTTGTAAGAACACAAAATATAACTAACACAAATACTAAGTGCAAAACTTCTAAAAAGAAAAATTACAAGTTCAGCTAAAGCAGTTTACAAAATATTTCATAAAAATCTTTACATGGTATTTCTGAAAAAAATTGTAAGTGTCTAATTTCGTATAGACATAAAATGTACTAATTTTCATTCGTGGAGATTTTAAAAAGGTAAAAATTTATAAGTCCATTATCTTGAAAGATTACCTAAAATGTACTAAGTTGAATAACACAACGTTTTAAAAAAATCATGTCTACATATTTGACACTTCAGAAAAAAAATATTAAGTTCTTAAGATTTAAAGAAAATATCAAAGTTGATACCTTCTATGAAATTAACAAAGTACAGATGTGCTAGTTCATTTCATGAAAATATTCAATGTTCTGCCAGAACATAAAATACAATTTTAATTCAAAATATACTACGTTTGAACACATAACTAAAAAAATAAAAAAATAAAAATAAAAAAAATAAAAAATAGAGAAGTATTACTTTTTTTCTTTTCTAAAGTTATACTTATCTAAAAATACTTTTCTTTCCTATGTTTGTAACTTGTAAAATGAAAAGATCACAACTTCAGCAGATGTAGTGTGTTCAGTTACTTCAGAACAAAAAAAAAATTAAGTTCATTCACATCAAAAATATTTTAAACGTACTACTTCTATGAAATTTACAAAGTTCGAATTACTAAGTTTATTTCTGGAAATAATTTCATAACATATGAGAACACATAAACATGTCTAAATTAAAAGTTTACGAAGTTTCAACAAGTAGTGTGGATAAAAAATAATCTGAGTTAATACTTCGATGTTTTAAAAATTATAGTGTTTGATTTAAAATACTCGGTTACTTCAAATAAAATGTACCAAGATTTTTACATTATAGAGGCCTCACCATGGCACAGTGGTTATGTCACTGGAAATGGTAGACGGGCGAAGTGTGAAGGTTCCCGGTTTGAGTCCCATCTCGCGTCCGTCGACCTAACCGTCCGGAGTTTTCCGTGGTTTTCTCCGAAACATAGCGTAAATACGGGTTAGGACCCCTTGAAAGACCCCCACGGAGGGCGCCCCACCTATAGGTCTAGATCCTTCGTGCAGATAATTGATCTTAATCCTACAACACAAGATTTACATTATAGAATACCTAAAAATTCCTTATATTGGTAACAATTGCGCAAATCAAAAGTGTACGTAAGTTTGAACAAGTATTATGTGTAGCAAATGCACAAATCAAAAGTGTACGAAGTTTGAATAGGTATTATGTGTAGCAAATGCACAAATCAAAAGTGTACTAAGTTTGAACAAGTATTATGTGTAGGAAATGCACAAATCAAAAGTGTACTAAGTTATGTACAAATCAAAAGTGTACTAAGTTTGAACAAGTATTATGTGTAGGAAATGCACAAATCAAAATTGTGCTAAGTTTGAATAAGTATTATGTATAAAAAGTAAAAACACATTTATTTAAAATTTGTAAATCTAAGTAGATCAGTCTGTAAAATATGTAACACGTGCACTTAGTCGATATTTACCAAAAACAAAAAATATATACAAGTCCATTACTTTAGAAAAATTACAAGAAATAACCAAAGTTAATACTCTGATGTTTTAAAATTATGGTAACACGTTTTTTTTATTCAGATTTTTTGAACGTAAAACATGTGTGGTAATTTTAAATACTACGTTTTATAGTAAGTATTGTGGGAAATACCTTTTTTTCATGTAAGTACATTTTACAAAAAAATACTGCTGTTGTGAATTTTCATGTGACAAACTTACCTAACGTACTTAGGTTTATGCTTTTAATCAGAAGACCACTTTATTTCTATACAGTTGTTTAATGTTTTCATAATGCTAGTTTCAATAAGTTTTTGTCAAATTTCTAACTGTCTAAGTTATGGTAATAGAACTTAAAAGATAAGTATAAAAGAGAATCTGAAATCTTGTCTACGTGTGTTAACTTTATCACTTTTTGTTTTAGTAAAATTTCAGAAGTATTTATTTTGCAAGTAATCAATGCACACATAAAGAAAACACATAATTTTTTTCTTATATAAACTGATTTATTTCCAAAAAAAAAATGTATTTTAAACTACACAAACTATTAACACAAAAGAAAATAATAACTTTTCAATGAGTAATCTATAAGCATACATAAGTCAGTAAAAACTCACTGCTGTAGAAGCAAGCATACCTTTTCTGTATAATCACAATGGTTTTAATAAATTTTTTACAATTGTAATACTAGTTATACACAAATAGCATCACATAATTACACATGATTTGGCATCCTTGGGATTAGAAAAATCTAAAAACGGTTGAAAAAATGAACGAAGAAATACATTTTGAAAATACTCTCCGTAGTCTTCGAAGAAAATGTTTGAAAAAAATTCTCCGTCATAATGACAAGTACATTTGTTCTCGCATATCTCTCTTGCAATATATGGCACTTCGAGCATAAACCATGCTTTAATGTTTATAAGACCATCTCTCTCATCAACATGTGTTCTATTCGAACAAGCATGTATCCTTTGTGAAGGATTATCCCGAACTCGGTCTATGCAATTAAATTGCTTCTTTAAACTTTTGTGAATTTCATGAGATACTATATCCATTAATTGATCTTTAGCCATTTCATATTCACAATGCGGTTCACGGTAACACTTTTGCGGCTTTAATTTTAGTGTCATATGAGGCAGGGTGGTTGTGTACAATGTTTTTAGAATGCATTCTGATATTTCATTTCTCATTTCACAAAGTTTTAATACTTGGTCATTTAAAAGTATCAATGGGATTGGATTTAATGTAAATGAATCTCCGGTTTTGTAAATTTGTTGTAGGATGCATTTTCCATCGTCATTAAATACGGATAATTGATTATTACAAATAAAAGAGCTATTGTGATAACATCTAGTAAAATCTAATAGTTTTACAATAAATTCAATCCATGTTGAAGGGTCCATCATGACTCCCTGACTGGTTGGTATATAGTCTAATTCAGCATTCTGAATAAATTGTCTAATGTGAATCTTCAAGTCAGTTTTTTCATCGTGGAGCGAAACGTAGATAAGTCTTTCCAAGTGCCATGTACTATTTACAGAAGCATGTAAGGTATGGTAAGCATGATCCGCCCAATCGTCCAACTTTGGTCTTTTCGGCGCAGGTTCATAAATGCACATTTTGACGAATGTTAGGTTAATGTGTGGATCTGTCACATGAAGCTCAGAAGGAATACCATGCGTTAAAAGTTTGCTGGTTGGGGGATATATCTTACACATTGAACCATGTTCTAATTTAATGGTAGTGGTTTCACAGTTCTCTGGTTTAAAATCTAAAGTTCGTTTAGATCCAAAACTTAGAATGCATACACATGATGATAGGTCCAGAGAAAAATCTTCGTTGTTACCGTCTTCAATTTTAGATTGCCCGTCAGAGGATAAGTTTACTTGTACCAAATTAAATTCATAATTTGTTGCTTTCTGTAGATATTCACGTAGTTTTTGCAAAATGGGTAACCAAGGGAAAACAGAGACAGTCCCTCCAGAGAAACTGTAATTTATCCCCTCATCCGCGAAAGCAATTACTTTCCGAGTCGAAGTATTATCCTTTTCACCAGTTTGCAGAGGCTTTGCATCAAAAGGTAATTGTGATAATTCTTGAAGTAACACATCAGCATCACTTTGAGTGTAAAACTCAGGAGTGTATTCAATGTTAAAAGTATTTTCGATCAATTCAAGCAAAGACATTTTTTAAAACACGGTGAAAAAAATCAATTAAAGTATAAAACTAGAAACACACGTCTAAAGTGAAGGTACTCACAGCATAATGTGAGCCTCGCATTCAGCCGCTTTATCTAACATAGATGAAATAATGTCTTTCCACTGGTTACAAAAAAATCATGTGACCATCAAAGAGGTCGTTTCAAGGTTATGCCGGTTCAAGGTCAAAGCTTCAAGATTAAGGTTAACAGAACTGGTTTGACAAGGTATTTTTATATGAAAAAAATTGTTTTCACTCTATCTGTGGTGGTGGCAGGATGCATTTTTTTCGATCGCTTATACTAAGCCTAATTTAAAATAGTTCACGTTATGAAAATACACTGATGATGTATTTTATCAATCATTCAAGTTATGAAGTAGGTGCATTTCTGTTTAAATATTTTGTAGTATACGCAAGTATATTACTATTATTTGATAGTTATGTTAGACTTTTTTCAGTGTATTTGTAAATATTTGAATATGATGTCTTGATAATGTTTATTTTCTAAAATGCATTTCGCTTAATCGTAGAGATTTTTACAAGTATCGTATTGACTATTAGTGTCAGTTATTCCTTTTAGTATTTTGTTTAGTAAAACTTGCAAAATTTTTTTGTTACTTTTAATATGTTTTGCACTTTGTTGATACATGATTTAGAAAAAAAAGGTTAATCAATTATTTAGTGAAAGCATGTTTACTGAACATTTGTGGTTCAATCTTTGTGCAAATACCTTATTAAAGGTAAAAATATACAGCAACAAGATGCGATGACACTATTTCCATCAAAATAATATTTTTTCTGAGTTAAATTTATAATACTTAACGTTTTTGAGAGATCTTATAACATAAACGAAACACATGTTTAGTCTGTATCTGTATAAATGCTACTTTTGTACTTAAAATATAAGCATTCCTATTATTGAATTGATATATTATTACTTTATAACTATAATATCTTGATAGTTAGATCTAAAACTGCAATTTTATTTACTCGCTTGTAACTTATTTTATCGTAAAGTTCTAAAAAAAACGTATCGTAAAGTTCTAAAGTCATATAAGGAAATTACCATGTAACCGCGATTTCCTGATCAGTTAGTATAAACCCAAACTTTATTTTCAATACTGTAGGATTTTTTAAAGAATCTATCAATACTAATACTTGCTTAAAAGGTTTAAAGATATAACCAATGTCATTTTATCACAAAATTCGCAAAGTCTCATCCTAACATTAAACATAATTATTTCTATTATTCTGTAAAAGGTTTACATTATAATGTGGTACCGGTTGTAGGGTGGGACATGATATTTTTACACGTATAAGAAGAATATAGCTATATCTTTACAGTATAGCTGTTAAGTCAACGGGTGTACTGTGAAGTTAACTTTTAGGGGCAAATCCATACAGTAGATTTCGCTTTCACTAAAATAGTTTCTAAGTTTCATTATTAAACAGAATTTTACCATAATGATTTTTTTATTAAAATCTGAAACGTATTTTCTTTATTTAGATGGTAGACATCAATAATTTTAACTATTTTTAGTTAACTGAAAAAAAAAAAAAATCTAAAGCTAAAAGAATGGTAATCCCTTGTAAATCTTCCTAGTTCATATCTGCGCAAAATTTTCTATGTCTGAAAAATTCACATTTAGAATTCCAAAAACACAAATCCAATATTTTCTACGTCTGAAAAAGTAACATATACCATTTTATGGCTTAAAAAAAAAAAAAAAACCCACAAAGTATCGTTATCCTAACATTAAACACAATTCTTTCTACTATTCTGTAAAAGTTTGCATAAAACATATACCATTCAACTAGTTAAAACCCAACTTTAATTTTTATCTTCAATAATGAAATCATTAGCTTGTATAATTTCTTTTACATATTCTTAGTTCGTATCTCAGCATAATTTTCTATGTCTGAAAAATTCACAATCAAAATTCTAAAAAACACAAATTAAAATTTTTTTTCTAAGAGTCATCCTTACAATTACTTCCTATTTCATAATCACATCTCTTTTATACTTTGCAAAACGGTCTCTACATAAATAGTTGTAGTCGGTAATTATTAGAAAAAAAATTAAACTTTTTTCCGAGTCCCCTCTATTAGGAATGATGCAAGAAAAAAAAATCTGTACCCTTCATAGTTGTAGTCGGTAATTATTAGAAAAAAAATTAAACTTTTTTCCGAGTCCCCTCTATTAGGAATGATGCAAGAAAAAGAAATCTGTACCCTTCTGTCTTATCTACCAACTGCCACTCAACTCCGTCTCCCCTGCTCCGGTCGAATTCTCCTCCATCAGCTGTCACTCAACTCCACCTCCCTCTTAGCACATCGTGGATTATGTAACCTCTGCTTCACTGGAATGCAATCCGCAATCCGCCGGGATTGGGGTGTCGCAGTACTGTCAATCTCTCACTACTCATGTTCCTATTTTGTGCCACCCCCCTCTTTTATTTTTATTTGTTTATGTTTTCTATATTCTATGTATTTTTCTCTATTATATTCTTTATATACTTTCCTTCCCTCCTTTCTCTTCTCCCTGGTTTCTTCCTCCATAGGGCAATAACTTGCTCGTCGATTGTGTTTTCTCTTTACTTTCTTTTCAGTTCCCCGTTCCTGACTTCAGGTGAATGTTTTACCTCTGAAGAAGAACAAAAAGTTGTTGTTCGAAACAGCTGTATGGCCGTTCAAATAACCTTTAAGGTGTTATTTTACTGAGTTTTTTATTATTTTATGTTTTAAACACCAGTTATTTCGAGTGCTTTGTTCTACTACAGGTACAATAGTAGACCAGACATGTCTACTACATATCAGACTGACCTCTGCTAACAACTCTGTCAGTAGTGAAGATTGCGTAATAGTGATCAATGGTTCGGCAAGCTGCATGGGCTCCGTTAACCAGGACATGGGCGCCGGCAGAATATTTCCCATGGGGGGGGCAAAGACTAAAACACTACTTCAACGTATGGTTCCCATGTTGGAAAGAGCAAAAAAGCAAGGGAAAACACTGCATACAAAAATCCAGGGGGGGGCATTGCCCCCCCCCCTTGCCCAGGGCCTCCGAGAGAAATTTTATAAGGTGGGACAGAAATGTTCCCGGCCCCCCCTCCCCAACTTGTTTTTGCCTCAAGAAATATATTTTAAATTTTGCCCACTTTTACTTTAAAAGTAGTTGTGGGGTCATTTTTATTCTTACCTAAATTATAATTTTAATAATAGTATTTACAATCTGTAATAATGCATTATAAAAAATATAAAAAAATGAATTATCATTACGGTATTTTTATAACCAGATTTCAAAATCTGCCTTTGCCTTACCACCCTCGCTGTCTAACATGTGTTGCAAACCACCATCACCAACAGTGTGTTATTTATCTGTAAATGCAGCAGTTCATATTTTGCTATAGTTAAACACACAGTTTCGAAAATTAATTTTTTTTTTCTTTTATTTATTTATTTATTTATTTATTTATTTTTATAGAATGCTAAAAGAAAAGAATGAGCAAGGAAATCTTCATATTTAACGATTTTTTATTCATGCTTGAAGGTATATATAAATGGTAGAATTAGCATATTTGTTATTTAATTTTAATAATGGCTTTTCGTGCTTTTTTACTTGCAAAATTTTGTATAACATCATCAAAATTAATAGTTCTGGCAATGTCAGATTCGATGCTTAGTCTTGCTAAGTCTACAAGTTGTTCTTGAGACATGGTTGGTCTTAAGAAATTTTTTATGAGTTTCAATTTGCTGAATGATCGTTCAGCAGAAGCTACCGTTGCTGGAATGGTTAAAAAATACCCTAAGGGCCATGCAAACATTTGGAAATAGATCGTTCAGTTTATATTCTGTTAGTATGTTCAATAAATCCAGAGGCTTTAATTGATTTTTCTAGCTGCATGTGTGAGGGAGGGGGCGCATTTTAGTATTTTGCACCACATAGAAAAGTAGCTAGGACCGGCACTGTGTTGGGCTGTGATTTTTTTAAGTAATTTTTTAAAAGTAAAGATGTAGAAAGGAAATTTGTAGTGCATTTTGAAAAATTCACGGTAGTTCGACGGGCCTCGGCTGCCCCCCCCCCCTATCGCTGGGCCTGCACTTGCCCTATGCTGCCGGCGCCCATGAACCAGGGTACATTTATCGATGGAAATCCTATTATTTTTTTAATCATTTCATCGTGTTTGTATTAGAGATGAGTTCGGGCTCATTTTTTGAAGCCCGAGCCCGAAGACTTTTAATCCGAGCCCGCCCGAGCCCGAGCAATATTATTAAAGTTGGAGCCCGAGCCCGAAATTTCAGCTAAAGACAAATAAAATTAACTACTTCATTAAGAGGATGCAATAAATTTTAGAGCTAGCTTCACACACCTTCTAGTCCCCCGTGCCGCTATTTTTTGAAATAAGTACGTCTATTTATCCCATGAATCACTTTTTAAAATCTGTTTCAAGGAGTGTGTTCCACAAAGAAGAAATTTTTCACGAGCCCGAGCCCGAACGCAATCGTGAATTACAGAGCCCGAGCCCGAGTCGGGCCCGGGCTCGGGCTGAGCCCGTCTCATCTCTAGTTTGTATGGGTAATAAATATGAATTTTACACACGTAATGATTACTACAGCCCCATATTTATATTTAAAAGAATTCCTTCAACGATTTTTCTGAACGGACGCATTCCACAATCTTTGTTCACATAAACGGGACACTACTCTTCTATACTCATTCGGAAAATTTAGATCTTGGGAGTAAAATTATGTTAGGATGTAGTGGCATGCAAAAAACAAGAAAACAGACTCTCGAACGGTTAAGCTATGAAACTACCGTATAAATCAATTTCTCAGAGAAGCGGCATTTTTCTTAGAAACAATTTAGCGGCCAGTTTAAAAGTTTCTCTAGGTCTCGCTAAAGAATTTAATCCGGCACTGTCTGTTTGTTGTCTGGAATTACTTAGCAAAATTTTATCCCTTTAAAACCCCGGCGCGGAACCTCTTAGTTAGCTAGCTAGACAAAAACCCGCTAATAGAATGTCAACCGTTTTAATCCCTAGCGCTATGCGTCGATAATTTCCTCCGTAATCTGTTTTACTGTTTCACTTCACTTCGGCTGCCAATTAGGGGGGTCTCACGTGCGTGACTTTCCGTTCGCTTTTGGCGCTGCTGCATGGATGGTTCGCGGAATCCAAGTTTAATAACGACGATGAAGAATATTTGTCAGGGAGCGAAAAAAAAAAAAAAAAAAAAAAAAAAAAGGTGAAATGATCTTACTGCAACCGTAACCCAATTTCACAAAGTTATCCCCATGGTAGCAGACGATTCCATGGTTCTATGAAAAAGTAATAGGCACAGATAATAAAACCGTACTACTCCTAACCTTCAATTACTTGCGGAATGGAGGGTAGTGGAGCATATTTATAGAATAACCTTGTTATCCTTGGTAAAATTGAAGGGTAGTATTCCTTTACCTCGTTAATTAAATATTCATGCAAATTAATGGTAAAAGAATATGAATTCTGTTGTGCATGTAGTATAAATAATGAGAAATATGGCATAGAAAATGGATTGTTAAAGAAAAAAAATGTAATTTTCCGTTTAAAAGTTGATATCTATGTTAAATGTTCTGTTAAAACAGTTAATGATCTGTTATCCGCTTTCAGTTGACTGTCTTTCGTTGTCAAATTTTCCGTCTGATCAGTTGTTAGTAATGTTTCGCTGAATCTACGTAATTTAATTAGAAATATGAAATTCTCGCAAATAAAAAAAACAGGCATTTCGCCGGAAAAAATATGAAATTTTGAAATTTCTCTAAAATTTGCATAGACTAAATAAACATTTTTATGCACTTAAAGTTTATATTCAATGTTAATTAAAACTTCATTGTTCTAATTTCAACATTTGACTGCTTTATAGTCATTCCGTAACGACGACATTTCAATTAATAAAGAAGCAATCTGCGTCTACGCAGGGTTCCCATTAGAAAATAAAATTGGGGGAGATTTCTCACCCATTCAAAAATTTTGAGTGAGATTTCTGAAAGTAAAGTGAGAACATAAATATTGTTTAACATCATTTTATTTATTTATAGTACAATTTCAATAACACCGATTTTTCCCGTTCATTAAAAATTTTTACAGCTTGATCATATGGGAAACTTTCTAAATTGATATTTCCATCAGCTATTCTAATAACATTGCTTAAATTTACACTTGAAAGTGCACTGAAATTTGCACTTGAATTGTTAATGGATATTCAAAGTTAATAAATATTCAAATTTATTCAAAGAATTACATCCAGTTTAACTAAGCAAAAGAATTATTAACTATAATATTTTATCTACTATAATAAAATTATATAAATATTAAATTATATTATACTACAAAGTTGGTAAGATACAAATATGTGTGACAAAGTTAAAACATATATAGTTAAGTTCAAATTCTTACTACAGTACAAGCTAGATTATCCGGCATTTAACTGGAAAATTTCAGCTTCTTTTTTTTATGGGGGGGGGGCGTTCTTAAAAGATTAACTCTTACTGTGAACGACAACTAAACTTAGAACGGAAGGGGGGGGTCCAAATTTCAAACTGCCAGAGGTTATCTATAATTCCATGGATTGCGGTGGTATATAAAAAAACAAACAGATGAAATGCTCTCAAAACTCATATACGATGGACACACATACAAAAACAAAACATTTTACAGCTGGCAACCACGAGGAGAAAAATCAACACGTCAGCTCAGCGGCGATAACATTAATTAATATTCCCCCTCTGCATTCCGATAATTTAACCGTGTTATCTCTGAACAGAAACTCAAGAGAGGAAGGGGGGGGGGGGACGCTTCATTGCGGCCGCGGCACGCTCGTTATCCGACAGTAGTAGAGTAAAAACAAATTTTTGTATTTGTAAACTGGCGTTTTTAAACTTTCAAACAGCGTGCGAGAATCTCGCGCAGGTGGCGAATATTTTGCAGTGCGAGAATACCTCGCGCTGTAATATTTTTTGCGCGAGATTTAAGAAATTTATGAGAGATTCTCGCGGTCTCGCACTCTAGCGGGAACCCTGCGTCTACGCTATTAGTTAAGGTTCCAAGTGCTCTGCAAAGCTGCTCCAGCAAAAGTTGAAAAGGAGCATTTATTAGATCACATTTTGTCTTTAACTTTGGAATCTTCATTCCATTTATTACTTATAATATTTGACAGTGATAGTGGGTGTATCCATCAGTGAGCTCATTCTGAGGAAATTCTCCAGAGAAAGCAATTTTTGAAAAGCTTTCAAGCAATATAATTTAAAGTGGTCATACTTGAAGATGGGCAAAATAATTGACCAATGTGAAAATAGGCTTCATCTGTTGTACTTAATTTCACGTGCAAAGAAAAGTTTATATATTGAAAGTTTCCTCAGATGTGATTTTTAGCATTGCATTCAGATCCAAACCTACTGACTGTACCATCCAAGAGTTGCTTTCAAGTTTTCTATAATTTGTTCCACAAATGGTAAGCTAATGGGTAACTTGAATCTTCTTACTTGTTAATTAATTTCGTTGATCTTGGACACGGCTGAGATACGAAACTCATTTAAACTTCGAGTTTACCTAATGGAAGATTCTTTAAGGTAATTTTCTTTCTTAATCCCCCTTTATCCCCTGTATTATTTTCATGAAAACGGCAATAAAAGCACCTATTTTTACTTTCCGAACATGTACCATGTAAGGAAAGTATTGTAATCATGAAAAAATTCGACTTCGATATTTTGGTGTATTGGCAGGTTTTGAGGTTTTTCTACAGGGCTACGACATAGATTTCTTTTACATTATGGCCTATGGGGAGAAATTCTTGAAAGTGCGCTAGCGTTTAAATGGTACATTCGATTGAGCTCAAATTGGGTATATATATTATAAACCACCGTTGCAAGACCGGTATTGATTTTGGTGTGTATAGGACTTATAGTTTTTCTACAGGGCTACGACAAAGATTTCTTTTACATTATGTTCTATGTGGAGAAATTCTTGACAGTGCGCTAGCGTTTAAATGGTACATTCGAGCTCAAATTGGGTATATATGTTTGAATTATTCATCGATTAAAATTTATTTAAATACTTGGTAATGGTCTTAATCGTAAGTGTTCGGAAAGTCGAGTGGAATCACTCCAGATTTTTTTATTAAAAAAATCATCATATTAATATTATAAATGTCAATGTTTGTTACTTTTTCACGCTGAAACGGTTGGACGGATTTTGATGAAATATGGAATAAAGACAGTTAAAGTCCTGGATTAAAAAACAGGCTACTTTTTATCGCGCGAAAAGAAGACTGTTCCTATAATATACAAAAAAAAACCTATCTTTTATAAAAAAGAAAAAAGAATACAAGAGTTTTTATTTTACAAAGCCATCGACAGATGGCACATACTTATAGAATACGCAGTTTTTAATTTAAAAAATCCTTTTATCGTCTGCTACGCTTGGATAAAGAATACGCCTGAATAAGTTTTTCCGTCTAAGGTGGATTTATAATCGGGCTATGGGGCAAGCATACAAATCCGAAATACATGTGTTACACAAACAAACAAACAAAAAATAAATTTTTGAAACTTTCATGCAGTTCAAATTATGCATTTTTCTGCGCGTTTTTTTCCTTCTATTTCTAATGTACTACATCCAGGTAACGGATGTTAGAAATATCAATTTTAAATTTGTTTAATCACACTCATGAATAATGATTCACTTTCCAACTTAATGGAATAAGGAAAGAAAATAAGGAAGACGCATGGATTATGATACGCTTGTAATATGTAGCACTTTAGTGCGTATTTAAAATCTGAATGTGTTTCAGAATTTCTTACTTTTTTTTGTCTTACTTTCGGTTTTTTGATAACGACCAATATATCTAGAAGCTCTTCAGAATTAATATAGGACGAAAATAATTTCTACCTTTTTGTAGATTCTTACCATTAAAGTATCTTATTTTTGTAACCAGGGGGCGGCCCGAGACGGTAAGCAAGGTAAGCATCGCATCGGGGCGGCGGCTTCAAAGGGGCGTCATGCCGAACTCAAAAACTAAGTAGAGCTTAAAAGGGGGGCGTTTTTTTTTACGTTAGCAGGGGGCGCCACCTACCCTAGGGCCGCCCCTGTTTGTAACCATCTTAGTTTTAAATTCCATTCAGAATCTGAGATATATCAGTGCCAAGGAAGCCGGTGAGAAAAACAAGATTTATTAAGATAGCAAACCAACTGGTCGACGGAGGCGGTTAGTATTGTATAAAAATAAGTGTATGCACTCATTTTCAGGTTGTGGATATTTTGATATAAAAAAAAAAAAAATTCCGTGCTTAAGAATTGAAATGCGTTATCTTTTTGCCGTATAACTTCTGAATTCTCAGCCAGGATATATCAAGAGAACGGGACGATTAAAGGAGAAGGGGTTAAAAAACGATGGGGTTAAAAAAAAAAGCTATGCTTTGCATCTATTTACAAAAATTAGAAATTTTCGCATAAATTCGCATTTCTTTTCACAAAGTGCTTGTATTTCGCATCTATTCGCAATTCTAAGAAAATTTTGCATAAATTCGCATCTCTTTCGTAAAAAACGAAAATTCCATAGCTCTGTTCATAATTTATTCAAAGTACATGAACAGAACTTTATTTTGAAATACCCAGCGACAAAGGCAAACAACAAGACTGTGCTCTTTCTTTTAATAAGAACGACATCGGACATTCGTCTGTATGGCCATTCCTAAAATATCTGTAGATCGGACATTTACATTGGTTTTTGTCATCAGGGTTCATGTATGCAACTGCAAAACTCTCATAGATGTATTTTCTGACGACAGAAATTCAAGGTAAATATTTTAGTGTCTTATTGACTTTAACCTTTTCGATCCTATCGTTGCAATCAGGGCCCATATGCTAAGGGGGACAATCGCCCCCCCCAACACTCGCAAAATTCTATTATACTTGGCAAACTTGGTAAAAAAATGTTAACGAAAACTATAATTTACTTACTATTTCTGGTACACTTGGCAAAATTACGCTAATCCAGGCCCGGACTGGTTCTTTTGGGGGCCATCGGCTAGAGATTTAAAAGGGATCTCTTCAGGAGGCGATTTATCGATTTGGAAGCCCTGGGCAAAAGCTTCATTGGGGGCCCCCTCTTTCGAAAACTTTTTCAAAATTAACAAATTTTTAAAGAACAATTTGGGGGGCGCGGGCGCTTGCGCTGAATGCCCTCCCGGAAACCAGGCCCTGCCTCTTACTGAGGAATTTAGAGGGAATAGAATATTAGAATATGTAATATTGGAAAATTATAGGCTTACGCGCCTATAAAAATCACATTTAACTATTTTAGAGATTTCGGGGGCCCTGACTTTTCGGGGCTCCCCTTGTGCGCGGGGTTTCTGGGATCCTCCGCTGCGTCACTGCGTAAGATTGGTGGAAAATAAATAATCAAATTACTCTTATTATAAAGTTGTGTATCCACTTTTGAATGCCTCACCGGGGGCCCCCGGCGATCGTCGACCTGCCAACCTGGCCAGTCCGGGCCTGGCTAATCCAGTCGGCAAAAGTAAAAAGTTGGTATAATATGGTTGATAAAAGAATATATAAGTTGGTAAAAACCGATATTTGACTTGGCAGTTTATCAAAATCCCCCCTCCCCGCTCCCTAAAAATAAATATCTTAGCAATGGCTCTGGCTGCAAGGACACGACGGGCGGAACCCATGACGAGAAGCAACGGCGGATACAGAAGGGAGAATAGCTGGTGTCGCATCCTAGCAAACAACGGGTGGGAACTAGAGATGAGACGGGCTCAGCCCGAGCCCGAAAGCCCGAGCCCGAAAGCCCGAGCCCGAGCCCGGGCCCGAACAGGGCTCGGTTTTTTGTGTCATTATTGCCATATTAAAACGATATTAATTGAGTATGTCATTTTATCTCTCATCTTTCGTGTATTTCGCCTGGTAACCCTTTGTTGAAATTTTATGATTGTAACCTATTTATAGAAAAATACATGGGATGCACATGCTACAGCTTACGAAATATTGTAACAATAGATTAAAGCTGTTGTGAACTAATAGTATTTAAATATATGTAAAATTATGTCGCTTTTTTGGGACACATTTTTCGGACAATTTTCAATAAAGGGGGTGAGAGATAAAATGACATATTAATTAATTATTTAATTTGTATAATTTGTATCTGTAAAACATGTGTTTATAGTAAATAGTACATTGTTATACAGAGTGTGTCCCAAACACGTGGTAACGGGCTTTAATTCTTTATTTATTAGAGATAAATGGGCAATATAAATCGGAAAAATGTTCAAAATAAGGTCGGAAATAAAACTCTGTTAAGAAAAATTTCCTCTTGTCCATTTACAAAGTTAGACTTTTTAAATTTGTCCCGCGTACAAAAAAAAATTGTGCCCCATACACTAATGTGCCACAATCATTATTTCATTAGTATGCCCCCTACCATTTCATTAGTGTGCCCCCTACACTAATGAAATGATGTACAAAATTTGAGAATGATATCCTAAAAACTGTCAGAGGTATGCAGATAAATATATGCTGTCTTAAACACTTTTCAATGGCTCTTGAAGGGAAAAAAATAGAACGAAAAGAACATCAGATGACCGCATTTGAGGGGTCGTACAGAAATTAAAGAAAATATTTTTTTTCCGCTCTAGCAATAAACTTTTACGTTCATGTATAGCCCCCCTCCCCCCGATCATCTTTGAAAGATATATTAGACGTTTTGTGATAAAGGGTGAAATTTTGTACATCCCCTCTTTAGCGTATGGGGAAACATTTTACCAACTGGTAATTTTTTTGTAAAGGGGTCGTATAAAAATTTAAAAAGTGCAACTTTTTGAAAATGAACGAGAGAATTTTTTTTCTTAAGGTAGTCTTATTTTCTGCCTTATTTTTAACATTTTTTTTCCAATTCACATTTCACACTTATCTCTAATAGATAAAGAATCAAAGCTCGTTTCCACCTTTTTAGGACAACCTGCATAAAAATTGGAAGGGTTTATCCATTATAAGATTAAACATTATTTTAGTCATTTCAATGAGGAAGTTGATTTTATAGATTGGATTAGTGATGTGCCATTCAAATGATTTCCATAATCGATTAATCGATTTCGAATCGTGTCAATCATCAATTAATCTAATAGTGAATATTCGTGATTTCACTATTCGAATAGTATTCACGATTAATCGCGATTTCACAGTTCGAATTGTATTCACGATTAATCGCGAAACGATTAATTCACCAATGCTATTCGAATGCTATGTGCTGAGCGTTCGAACGAATTTTTCGAAATCGATAGATTCGAATGGATTTAACAATCGATTAATTCGAATAGTTTCATTCATTCATGCCCACCACTAGATTAGATAGGAGTATCTCAGGGTACCACCAACGTATGTGCTGGAAAATCCTTTTTAATTTATGCATCCGGCATAATTTACAATACCTGATTTCTGTTTTTATAAATAGTGAGCATTCTGTGGGTGACACAAGACACATTTATCTGCTTCCATAAATTAACTCCGTACCATGAACAAGAATATTTCCAGGAAGTTTAGGGGGAAAATATGTTACATAGACTGCTTTCATTTTAAGTTACCTATTCGAACATTTGTTTGGCTGCGAACAGGAAAAAAAAAAAAAGATAAACAATTCCTTTTTTTCTCGAATGAGAAAGACAGATGTTTCAGCCGTTTTATTCAACGAATTAAATAGAGGAAATATGTTGAAATAAATACTGTTGCACGGGTTCATTCTTCTTTTCCAAATATACCACAGCTGGTGTTTTCAAAAAAAGAGGGAGTTTCCATTCATTTGGAAACAAAATTGTTCTCTCTAACTGAGGATTGTCTAACCTATAAGTGGGCTTTAAATTTCGAATTCCAAAAGAACGATTGTGATAGGTCATTGGCTCGCCGACGCTTGAATTTAACGGTTGAAAAATAAAACAGCTGCAGTTGAGTTAAATTGTAGTATTCGTATAATAAGATCGGTCGATGTATAGTGAAAAAAAAAAAAATTTTGATTTTGAATTTATAATAAAGAAGGGTGAAGCAATTCCGGGAGTATAATTAACCACTTTTTGTAAACAGTAATTTTTGTCTTAGAAAATAACGAGATTTATGAGTTAAATTCAGAAAATTGCAGCAGTTTGGTTGCTTTATTGAAAAAAAAATAAATAAAAATATACTGTTTACAAAAAGTGGTTAATTATATGCCCGGAATTGTTTCACGCCTGAATAAACAGTAAAAATTATTATAATAGTAATACTAAAAAGTTTTCATATTATATCAATCAAATAGTAAATTATATAAATCTATAATAGAACTAATAATAAAATTTAATAATAAACAGCAATAAAATACGTAATTAGATATTGATCTTAGTATACCTGTAAATTTGCATTACGTATAATTATAATTTCTCGAATTGATTAATTTTCTTTAGCTATGTTTGTTTATAACTTTAATGCAACCACTTTTAAAACTAGATAAGCTGCAGTGTACAAATGTTCTTTTACGATATTTATAATACTGTGAAGAACTCTACTATTTCTATAGGAAATGACCTAGCTAACAAAACATCTGTTGTAAACAAACATTAACTATATGATGAACATTGCGATAAAATACCTCTGATTCACAGTTATGCGCAAACATAACGTTGTTCATGTATAAGGAAATGAATGTGTAGGATTAGACTGAAATAATTTTAAATTATCTCGAATGTTGCAAATATTATTTTGAAAAAATATGGATTCAAATTATTGTGACAAAATTGTTAATTTAATATTTTTTAAATATTTATATTTGCTTCCATTATGTTTTTACCGAACTCTGGGGGTGTGGTTTGTTCAATATTCAGTAAATGAAATTAGAAAAATTTTGAACATTAGTTTTGAACTGAATTTTAAATTTTAAGTCAATATTAAAAGCAGCCTATTAAAAGTCAATACTGTTATTTCTTCTTTAAAAGGCTGTCTTTTTATTATTCCAGAACATCTTTCTTTTGGATTTGAAGTCACATGCGGTCAGTAAAATTAACACGATTTAAATTAAAATCTTTAATCCATTTTCTGTAAAGCTATTTTGGGGGACTTGTCTTGGTACAGAATAACCCAAAAATTATTTGCTCTTATCAACAGGGCTTCTTTATCAGTGCAGGGAGCAATCGGGGCACTAGCCCAAGATCAGGCCCATATAATTTAAGCCCAAAATGAGTCAACGAAATATTTTTATATTCTTATATTAAAATATATATGTATAAAATTTATTGAGAATTATTTTAATTTCAAAAGACTAAAGAACAGTCACTCTGTCCCGCGATGGCCAAGTCACTAAATTCCGTTCCCATAAGAACACGGAAAGTGAAGCAGCAGCCGGCTTGGCCAGTGCTTAGGAGGGCGAACTCCTCTCACGACTGGGCTGCTGTAGGACCGTGTACGCTAATGGGAGCTGGTTCACATAAAATCCGTCGTGGCTCCAATATCCTCCATGTTTAACGCTACCTCTGAGGGTGCCGATTTCAGGGGGTTGGTCCATCATCTGGATCGTTTTAAAATTAGGGGACCACGAGCTAAGGCGGACTTCCTACCACTGGGCTCATTAAAATGGAAGCCGCCCTTTACGCCCATTGCCTTCCTATGCTGGGGCATCTGGCACCTCTCCGCGGTTGCCAAAGGGTATTGGCAACAACAACAACAGCCACTTTAATTTTACATAGCAACTATAAACATATTCTCAAAAAACCTTCATTTATACAATTTGAGCAAGTTCATTTTAGCTGCGCTAACATTTTTGTTAGTTATGAAAATCAATCTTATTTATGTCTGCAATTTTTTAATATCCCTTCATTGCTATGCATTAATAGTTCGTATTTAAAACTACAAAATCTATTTGTGTAGTTTATATGCAATGAGAGCGGCTTAAAAGCGTCATCTTGGTCTCTTGCGATATCTCGTAGAAAATTAATGATCTGGCAGAAGGGCCCAAACAATTCCATTTGCCCTGTGCCCGAAATAGTGATGGATGATGGGGACCTGCTCATGAAATCTTAAACTTATTTTTCTCAATTTCCAATATTCATACTTTTGTGGGAGATTTTTAAAAGTAAAAATTGTGCTAATTGTTTGTGAGAATAATCAACTGATGCATTTTTATTCTTTGCACACGCTTAACCGTTTGACTGCTATCCATCAAAATCCTCATACACCCTCCAATAAAAGTATTCGAGCAAGAGAGAAATTTCCTAATTTAGATTTGCGAAAATTAATTGAGTTTTTGAAAAACGCACAACTTAATAGAAATATGGGATGCCCTATTTATGCAAAGCCTAACTCATATTCTATGATAAATAATTGTTAACATACGAAACCAACGTAGGAAATTTCTCTCTTGTTCGAATGCTTCTTTTGGATTGTGTACATTCCAAAAGCGCAATAGCGCTGCATGGCATTCATACGGTTAAAGAAGAGAACTAAATTCGCTCCGAAGAAACTAAAATACCTCCGAGACAGACTTGTCCTGGTTTTAAATCCCCGGAGTCATTTTAGTTCCTTCGGAGCGAATTTAGTTCTTTTTTTCCCTTTTATTAAAGCGTCTAAACCTCGAAAATAGTTATGAAACTAGTTTATTTCGATACGCAAAATGATAAAAGATTTTATAATTTTATTTTATTTTTCCTTAAATATTTTTAAAAATCGTTTCATTTAATGAGCAAATATCTATATAAATAAAATTAGACTTTTGTCTGTACATTTCTTGGAATTCAAAAATTTTGCGATTTCTATCCGTTTCAAGCACCCGGGAATCCGATGCGACCCTCAAAAAAAAGTTTGTCTGTCTGTCATTCTGCCATTCTGTCTGTGACGCTTTTTTTGTTTAAGCATCACGTAAAAATGACTGAAGCGAATGATATGAAATTGGGTGTCATGATAGGTGGTCACTCAACTTAAAACATAGGCGTTCAATTTTTTAAAAATTTTGATTGGATTTTGAGATTTTGCGAAAATACTTTCAGACTGCGTAAATTTGTGTTCAAGCATCACGTAAAAACGACTGAAGCGAATGATATGAAATTGAGTGTCATGATAGGTGGTCACTCAACTTAAAACATAGGCGTCCAATTTTTTAAAAATCTTGATTGGATTTTGAGATTTTGCGAAAATCCTTTCAAACTGCGTAAATTTGTGTTCAAGCATCACGTAAAAACGGCTGAAGCGAAAGATATGAAATTGGGTGTCATGATAGGTGGTCCCTCAACTTAAAACATTGTCGTCGAATTTTTAAAAAATCTTGATTAGATTTTGAAATTTTGCGAAAACCATTTCAAACTGCGTAAATTTGTTTTCGCACATCACGTAATAACTGCAAAGGTGAAAAAATGATATTTGGTGAAATGATAGGTGGTCACTCACCTTAAACTAAAAGCATCTAATTAAAAGCATTAAAAAAAGCATTACTAAGCATCTAATTAAAAAAAAATCGATCAGATTGCGAGATTTTGTGAAAATCGTTTAAAACTGAGTGAATCTTTGTTCCCGCATTACGTAATAGCGACTAAAGCGAATGATATGAAATTTGGTCACACGATAGATGGTTGCTCAACATAAACTAAAGGAGTCCAATTTTTTAAACGTTTTTATTAGATTTTGAGATTTTGTGAAAATTCTCTCAAAATACGTTCAATGATGATTTCTTCAAACTTCACGTAATAACGACTAATACGAATGATACGAAATTGAGTGATATGATAGGTAGTTGCTAATCTTAATTTATAGGCGTTGAATTTTAAAAATATTTTGCTTACATTTTGAGATTTTTCGAAAATCGTTTTAAAATGCTGAAAATTTGTTCCAGCATCACGAAATAAAGACTGCAGGGAATGAAACGAATTTGGGTGACATGATAGGTTGTCACTCAACTTAAATTCTAGGCTTCAAATTTTTCAAAAATGTTGATTAAATTTTGAGATTTTGTAAAAATTTCAATATGCGTAAATATTCGTTGGCGTATCACATAATTACGACTAAAGCGAATGAAATGATATTACTTAGTTACTCTCTAACCTGTAATATTTTAACAATACATGAAAATTATAACTTCGCTTTCTTTACTTTGGCAACATACTACATTCATTCTGTGTATTCCTACAATGCTGACGAAAGTTCTTGCTTTTTGGAAATTTGCATTCACTAACCCGTCGAGGACGGGTACTTCAGCTAGTACTAATATAAATCTCGAACCATTAGTTACAGCCCATTGTGACCGAACGCTATTCTACTTTGACCAGTTTTTCCATGCCGTATGTATGTACGTACTCGCATATCTCAAAAACTATTCGTCGTAGATTGTTGAAACTTAATATTTAGGATTGTTGTAACCTCTAGTTGTGCATCTTCCGTTTTGGTCCTAATCGACTGGATAGTTTATGTACAGGGCCGCCCAAAAGATTTTAAATACATTACGCTCAACGGGCAGAAATTCATTAAAGCGTATTTTAGAGGTATTAGGCTACTTCAAACGACGCAGAGGTGATATGTGTTGTTAAGGGTTACAAAATTAATCTCTCCATCGAAATAGTGCCTGGTTCATTTATATTCTTCTACAGGAACACTCAAAAGAATTTCAACACATTACGATCAATGGCTGTTTTATGGACATTCATCCATTTCAAGCATAATACCGCCCTACCCTGTAGTTAGGTAATGCTCCGACCAAGGTCACGTGCCTCCTTCAAAAATTACGCCAAAAGTCGCCAAGCTTCTTCGCTTAGTCTTCAACTCATGTTTAACCTGACCTCTCTCGTCATTGAAACGGCACAATGGAGAAGGCTCCCCTTCCTCTTTCACCCTTGTTGCTTCCAACGATGCGATGTTGCTACAGACAATGCAATATGCAAGCTCAACGCTGGACACCACCAGGAGTATTCAAAGACCCAAGCTTGGAAGCAACAAGGACCACAGTAGAGAAGTCTTCTCCGTTGCGTCTTTTCATCGGTAAGAAAAATTATCTTAAGACATGGGTTCAAAAGTGGGCATCAGGGCAATAGGTGCGTTCGGAACATATTCATATTTTCAAACAGATTGAAACACACACACAATTACAGAACAATAGAAGAACTCTTTTATGCATACTACATTATTCATCGTACACTAGACACAGCAATGCACATTCTGCCTTTAAAAGAACAGATAAACTCGCACCAGCGGTCGGTGAAAAGGCTATAGAAACGGTATAATCACCTAGCAACTCGACAAATTTTAAGTTTTAAATGAGTTAAAAGCAGGAATCGTAAATATCATGATATTCTGGAAAATATCAAGAATATCTGATATTTTGATATATATATATATATATCTCCCATATTTTGATATATATCGGATATTTTCGATAAAAGTTAATCTCACTGCTGATAAATATTTTCTGGCATGATATTATAACAAAATATTCCATTTTATAGTTTTTATTTGTTAATGCATTTTTCTTTTCTTTTTTTTTTTTTAATTTAGCAAGAAGTTATCAAATAAAATAGGAAGCAGAAACAACTTTCTCAAAAATTAAATATGTTCCATTGGCTCTGCAAAATGTAAAATTCCATCTCAGTGGCACAAGACAGTTTTTTTATTTTTTAAAAACACTAATTATTACTTTATTAGAGTTAAATTTATAGTAAAAAAAAAATCATTAACACTTTTCAAGAAGGTTGAAAAGTGATTTCGGTTTGTTAGCGCGTCTCTGATCTAACTGCCGTAAATATGCATTGATTACTACGAAATGTATGTCATTTCTATGTACTGAGCCATATACAATATTAAAAATAGTGTTGGTTGCATTGATATTCCTTTTGCTGGAACACCCAAAAGAATTCAAAGTGAGTGGTTGTTTAAAGCGCTTTTAGAGATATTCATCTATTTCAAAGAAAATAAATTGATATAAGTTATTAAGGATTACAAAATAATGCTTTCCATCAAAAATAGTGTAAGTATCATTTATGGTTCTACTGGAGCACTCAAAAGAATTTCAATGTATTATGATCTATGTCAGTTTAGGGGAATTAATCCTAGCACAGTAATTATGTAAACGTTTATACCAGCTTAGTCTTCATTTAAAGATTGAAAACAGCATTAAAAATAATTTTACAGAGTCTCGCAAAATTATATTAATATTGATACAGCTTTTTAGAGGTAACATTTCCAAATTTGGCACAAAATAAGACTTTTGTTGAAAATTGTTTTTATAATTCATGAGTTTGGTTTTTATTATCTTTCTTGTTTCTTTATATTAAAAAATTTAAATAAAAGGTGAATTTGCCTTCTTTATCAGTCCCATGCCGATTCTGTAGTTTGGACAGGATTAATTTAAAGCCAGAAACCATTCTTGAGCCTAGTAAGCTATAATTAACTGCCTAGAGGTTTTATCTTTCGAATGATTCTCTACCTTATAGTGGTCCATCAAACTATGGATTCGGCATTCAAGAATTTATCCTCAAACTTAAAAAAAGAACTGAATAAATTTGAATAAAAAATTTATAGCCATAGGTAAGATTCTTTATCCACAGAATGTATAAAATAATAGCTAAGTTTGGTTTTCACTTATTTTTTTCACAAAACCGGTGATCCAAAATATGCCTAGCTAAATGTGCTGGGTATAAACGTTTTTCTGCTTTTTGAAAAATGTTTCATAACTTTTCTTCCATATAGTACTTCGAATTTTTGCTTTAATCTGCACAAAGTTTCCACACGCTGTACAGTTCAGCATAATTTACTTTAGATTTCATCTAGTTCACTTGTAATGTGTCCTAAAATATGTATAATCTGAACAGTTAGCCATTAGGTTTATGTCATTTACTAAGTTGGAAATGCGGTTGTCAATTTTTTTTTTAAACTTTCTCTGAAAATATCAAAAATAATGATATTTATTTTAAAATAAATATCGGATATATATCGTGATATATATGTCATGATAAATATCCATTGATATATATCAACGAACCCTGGTTAAAAGGGGGGACAATCGTCCCCATCACCCCCCCCCCCTTCTTGGATCCGACACTAGTTCGGAAAAGTATGAATTTGCGTCTTTCACATACTACGAACGCAGCTAGTATATTATAAATTTTATTTGCGTCTTCCATTTTTTAGGAGATGTCAGTGCTGTTAAAAATAATCGTGACCATTTTTTTACGGGAAATGACGTTCTAAAAAGTAAAGGATTCTCGTGAAGCTATGTCACCCGCAACTATTTTTATAGAAATCAAATCTATGCTTCGTGACTGGCAACAGTCAAAACTAGGGCTGGGCCAAAAATCGATAAATACCGACATATCGGTATTATTTCAACATCAGATATCCGATATTCCCATTTTCATTTCATTGAAATCTCGAGTTCGATAAAGTTCAAAAATACAGGCCGGCGATAAGAAAATCCCGAGATCGATACCTCGAAGGGGATGTAGCGTATAGTATGTTGCTCTGCTCACGGAAGATATCTAGGCGCAATAATAGTTATTATTTAACGATGATTTTGAGTGAAGGATATTATGATGCGCGAACGGCTATTTCAGCAGACAATATAGAGCTGCTGATATTTGGTTGGATCGATAACATCAGATAGAGCCAATTTTTTATTGGAAATAATAATTTAATCTAAGTGCGGTACCGTGTTCATGAACGGGAGCTGGTGCACGTAAAATCTGTCGTGGCTCCTAAGTCCGCCATGAACGATACCTCTGGAGGTCTCTCATAGCTTAAATAAAGATCATGGTCATCCAAGCTGCCAGCCTTCGGCATCAAATCTATATGTAAGTTTTATTAGCCTAATTACCATAATTAATTAGCGTATATCTCGGAAACTATCCATCGGAGCGCGTTTTTATTGATTCTCGACCCCCCCCCAGGCACCACACCCCCATCGATACGTAAAATTTCGAATGCTTTGACACCAAACATAACCTTTTAACTTACAGGCCCAGGGGGTCATACGAAGCCCCCCTGTATTTTCAATTTGGGCATTTTAAACGCTAGTCGCCTCCCGCGGCATCTCCAAAGCCCGGAAACCGTCCCAGAGCCAATTTCTACATGTTTGCAGTCCTCTTCAGTCTCAATCATGGTTAATTAGTCTAATTACCATAATTAATTAACGTATATCTCGGAAACTATTCATCGGAGCGCGTTTTTGTTGATTCTCGACCCCCCCCCCCCTAGACTCTACACCCCTATCGATACATAAAATTTCGAATGCTTTGACACCAAACTTAACCTTTTAACTTACAGGCCCAGGGGGTCATACGAAGCCCCCCTGTATTTTCAATTTGGGCATTTTAAACGCTAGCCGCCTCCGGCAAATTTCCACATGTTGGCATAGGGCTGGGCCAAAAATTAATATTTACCGAACGATCTGATTTATTCCAGCATAATAAATTCGATCTTCCCATTTTCATTTCGGTAAAATCTGGAAAACTGTAAAATTCCAAAAATAGCGGCCGCCGATAAAAAAAATACCGAAACCGAATTATGTCAGTTTTCCAACAGCGATCAAGGCTACTAAAACTAACACGTCAATCAAGCATTCCCGAGTCCGATTATAAAATACCGAGTCCGATTACAATACAGAACTTTCTACTGTATTGTAATCGGACTACAGAACTTTGAGGGATTCGTATGGAGCCTGCAAATCCATAGCTGTCGGTCGGCATATTTTAATCAATTGGAAACAGTTGACTTTTTTGTTGTTGTTTACGGCGAGTTCAGATTTTGATGACCTTATTTGTATTTATACAGTTTTTTTTTTTTTAACTGAAACTTTTCAAACTATGTTTATATTAATCTGCCATTAAATGATATGAAGTGAGATATATGAAAGGTCCAGGGGTAAAACGACTTTACAGCCTTTTTTTCGAAAATGAGATAGCGGTGCGATCTTCTAGCTTTAAATGAGCACTATGACTTGAATTATTTTTGGGGTTCAAACACTATTGAGAAAAAAAAAAAAAAAAAAAAACAAGCTATGGTATAATGGGTCAAGTTTTGGTGTAATGGGGGAAAACCACTTTACTGCGGGCCCTCGAAGTCGTTTTTCTCAGAAGCAAAATTTTATTGTAAAGTCGTTCTATCCCTGGACCCTTCATATATTAATTTTAATTAAATAAAGTACCAGCCATTACTCATTAAAATCTATTTTAATTAATTTTTGAATGTAGCAAGTGGTTTTACGGTTTTATTTGATTGCTTACATTTCAAAAATACTAAAATTAAGTGTGAAAAATATCGATATATCGTGATATCGCGATATAAGATGGTATCGATATCGATATTTCAAATTCCAATATCGTCCAGCCCTAGTCAAAACGTCAGAGTTTGGTGTTCCCAGAGCGGGAACACTGCGCGTTAAAGGGTTAATAGAATATTTCATGTGTTCTGCCTATTGCCGTAAATTGGCATGTGCCATGCGTGTGATTGTTTGATATAGTGGAGGAGGGGGGGGGGGCAAAATGTTTCCTATTTTAGAAAATACCTTTTCCAAATAGATGATATCTGAATTTTCTTGAATTTTAGGGGATGGAGGAATCGCCCCTCTTGCCCTTAGTAAGTTACGCCTATATGGTTCTGCCTAAGATGCAGTAAATTTAAAATATTAAATTGGTATGCGAAACTTGAGAAAAGGAATTTGTTTTTTTAAATAGTAAAGTAATTAAACATCTGCCCAGGGGCGGATCCAAGAGTGCGGAGGCAATTTCTCCCCCCTTAAGCGTACTTAAAATCGCTACTAAACTTATGTTTAACTAGTTCGTTCTCATAGTTAGAAATATGCAAGGAAGAAAGCTTTCTTTCTTTGATCGATCGATATTGCTTCCCAGAATGGTTCTTTGAAAACTCCGCTAGGACCCAGCAAGTACAACGCTTGACCCCCAACGGAGTATTCAAAGAACCATTCTGGAAAACAACAACGATCAAAGAAAGAGAGACAATGGTGATTCCTCTTTGGCGACTATCAGAACTTCTCAGCATTGGTCGTACACTCCCTCATAAAAATTAATACAACACTCAAGAGAATATTTTCATTCTCTGAAAGTGTAAAAACGACTTTTAAAAAATTATCTTGGGAAGAGTCAGTATTTAAGGCTTAAATTTCCCTCATCTTATTCCAAATTTGAGTACTAGCTCGAGGTTGGATACAATTTTACTTCCCTGGATTTAGCAGTAAAATAGTATAAAATTAGCATATTTTTACTATATTCTATGAGCTTTGTACGTATAGCACTAGAACATTCGTTTTTTTTCACACCGCATATCTCTGCTGGTGCATTTTGAAATAACCTGCTAGCCGCAACAAATCTCCAATACATCGACTTAATAAAATAAAAAAATCTGATGTGTCCAACACATGACTTCCTTGCACGTCCATTAGATCAAAAATATTTTCGATGCACTTCCTCTAAATTTATTTGTTTGAAAGAGATAAAATATCAATAATAGTAAGGTTTAGCGATTTCTAGCCAAATATTTCGATATCGCCAAGCTGAGTTCAATTTGAAAGATTTCCTTCTGACACTTTATTTGGCGATATTTCACCAAAAGCCGACAAACTTGAGATAGTCAGCGAGATTTTGGGGATAGCCAAAGTAGTCATTGACCACAGACTTTCAATGAATTGAATGCATCCATACACCTCAATGTATTTAAAGTCATTTGGCTCACCCTGTAAATAAATTCTCAGTCGATTGCTGTCAAAAAAGATATTGAAAACAGTTAGATATTACAATAGTTCTAAATACAAAGTTAAAAAATCTACGGGTTAAAGTTTTAGAGTTATACAAAATGGGAAATAATTTTTGGCACCAAATTTGGCGATATTTCGGCGAAACTCGTCAATGTCGAAGACATTTGGCGAGATTTTAAGCATGAACCAAACAATGACAGATTATCGCCAAATTTGGCGATATTCCGCCAAAACTCGCCAAGAACGATAACAAATGGCGATACTTTGGGCATGGACCAAATGACTGACTATCGCCAAATTTGGCGATATTTCGCCAAAACTCGCCAAGGTCGAGGACAGACGGCGAGATTTTGGGCATGTACCAAACAATGACTGTATTATATTGAAGATGTCCATAGACATTAAGGTACTGAAATTCTTTTCGGTGGTCCTGTAAATAAACTCTCCAGTAGATTGGAACCAAAAATCGAGATGCACAACTAGATGTTACAACATTCTTATATATGAAATTTCATAATAGTTTTTGAGATTTGAGAGTTAAATATGCACACACATACACCAAAAGTCGCCAAGCTTGGCGACTTTTGGCATAGTTCTTGAGGGAGGCACGTGACCGTGGTCGGACCATTACCTAACTTATGTGGTAGGACGGTATTGTGCTTGAAATGGATGAATGCCCCTAAAATTGCTATTGACCCTAATGTATTGGAAATCTTTTGAGTGTTCCTGTAGCAGAACTATAAATGAAAAAGACACTTTTTTAATGGAGAAATTCATTTTCTAACTCTTTACAGCATATATCACTTCCGAGTCGTTTGAAATAGCCCAATACCTCTAAAAAACGCTTTGATGAATTTCGGCCCATAGAGCGTAATGTATTTCGAATCTTTTGGGCGGTCCTGTACATAAACTATCCATTCGATTGCCACCAAAAGGGGAGGTGCACAACTAGATCATAGAACAATCCTAAATATCAAATCTCAACATTCTACGACCATAAGTTTTTGAGATATGCGAGTTACATACATACGTACGTACGTACGTACGTACATACGTACGTACGTACGTACAGACGGCATGGAAAAACTGGCCACAGTAGACTCGCCACTGGTCAAAATGAGTTGCAGACGCGTTAATATGATCGTGCATGCTAGCCTACGATGAGATGCATCGAAAAAAATTTTTTAATTAAATTTAGAGGTAGTCAAAATCGGTTTTTATGTCGAAATTTGGCCCCCAAAATTTTTCGGGATCACATTACTTCCTTATACTACGTACAAGGAAGTAAAAATGGCTGACGAAAATGCATTCTATATTTAGACAGCGAAAAGAAAAGTTTTTGCCTTGAGCCTCCACTAAGAATCAATTTTGATTTTTTTCTGCTCGTACACATTCAGTTCCGCATGCAACTTTTTGTGCTAAAAAGGATAAGGCGAACACTATAATTTGTTGAAACTGCACTCGGCTGTTGGAACGTTTTTATATTCGGGATAAAAGGGAGAACGAAAAAAAGTTATGTTCTGGGGAAAATGAAATACGAAAATTGAGAGTTAGAAGGAAAAAAAAAATGAAGAAAAAGCCTAGTGCTTACGAGTTGTATTAAAGTGCGAAAAGTTGTGTATGTGTGATCAATAAATGAATAATTTATCAAGTACACAAAACGTTAAGCCGGCTGTGCCGCGGAATTTCTCGCAAGCGTGATTTATTTGTCGAATTTTTTTCAACCAATAAAAATGCTCTAAAAAAATTTTGTACAGCAGTTGTTTTCAGAGGAAGAAATAACTATTTTTAAGGTTTTGAGAATGTATATAATTTAATTTTGTAGAGCAATAAAAATTAATCGAATTCCACTCGTGACGGGCAAGGGCGAAATTTTAACTGCACAAAAGGGTTTTTAGGTTAGAAATAAATATAGAGCAACGCGGTCGCGCACGTGCGCGCCTTTATAGTAGCATAAAAAATGTTTGTACTGTATTCGGCTGTTTATAGCTTGAAGAACTTAAAATGTGATAAAATTAAAAATCAACTTTTGTTTATATTATTTTTTCTCAATGAAAATTAAGATAGCTGCTAATTCTTAAGTGCGGATAAATTTCACTATATAGGTCCAGAGATAAATGAAGCTTGTATGAAAAACAAATATGTTTGCATTATTGACAAAAGTGACTGTATTTAAATATTATTTACTTTTAACTTATTTTAAATGAACCATAATACATGGTAGTACACTTCATTTAAAATAAGAGAGTATGCAGAGTTACTAAATTTAGATTTTTTTTTTATATGCATTTGGTAAATAGAGACAGTTACGACAATAATTGCGAACTATTTGAGTGTTCTACTAAAAGAAATATTTATGCTTTTTGCATGAATTTCAGCCAATGTTAATCAGGAATAATATAGTTTTCTATTAGTGAAAAAGTTTTAGAATCGGTTCTGTAGTTACAGAGATACCTATATAGAGCGCAATATGTTAGAATTATTTTGAGTGTTCCTGTAAAAGAACTATTTATGCTATATGCATGAATGTTAGCCTATAATTCTCAGGAATAGTGTAGCTTTCTATCACTGGAAAAAGTTTTGGAATCGGTTCAGTAGTTACAGAGATACACATAGAGCGTAATGTAATTCTTATGAGTATTCCTGTAAAAGAACTATTTGTGATATATGCATAAAAGGTAGCCTATATTACGCAGGGCCCTACCAGTGGCTGAGAGGTTCTGCTCTCAAAACTGGAAGGCGGGAGGTGCCAGGCTCAAACCCCAGTCTCGTCTGTCGACCTAGCCGTTTTGAGTTTTCCGTGATTTTCTCCGAAAGGTCCCGTAAATACGGGCTAGGATCCCTTAGAAAGTCCCCCACAGAGGGTGTTCCCCATATAGGCCTAGGGCCCTAGTGCAGTCAATCGGCCTCCCAGACAGCACATAAGCTTAAATCAAGCTTGATATTTCTTTGAATTTGACGTATTAATACGAGTTTGACAGCTCAATTCATTTTAAGCTTGCAGCAAGCTTGGAGATAACAAAAAAGTCTGCAAATATTTTACCGCCGAATTTAAGTCATTTGAACTGTCAAGCTTGAATACAACTTGATTACTGACTTGATTTGGAAAGCCCATCCACATAACAAATAATTTATCACCAGTCATAAATGTACTTGGCCATAGAATTAGAAAAAAAAAAAAGATTCCATATTTCCAAATATTGAAATTCTTCAAAATAAAATACAAATATACTACAAAATTGATTTCAAAATCAGTCGTTTGTCTCGATTTTGTCCAATATTGCCCAACATGAGAATTACTGAAAGTTTTAATACGTGTGCTGCTTTTTAAGTTTATATTATGCTTATTTCCCTATTAGTAGAGTCTATAAATCACACATAACATTATTTTAATTTTGATTCATCCCATGAAAAATAAAAGATGGAGATCGGCATCGGGCAATACTGATCAAGTGCGCATTACCGCAGTCATGGGCTTATATGCTCAAATTTTCAAAGCTCTGGTGCTGTAGATTTGTCTGGAGAGCATTCATTTTTATTATTATAGATAGATAGATTTGACGTAAAGCTGGCATAATTTCCGTGGTACTTCATGCTTTTCAAATGCACGCGATTCTTCATTGAAGTAATAGTTTCTGTTAGTAGAAAAGCAACCACTTGTTACAAATATTTAAGCAGTTTCTTTAAACTGAGCATTAAAGAGAGAGAAACTAATATAGTTAATAATATTAATATAAGTAATAGATAATATAAGCAATAAGTAGTATTAGTAGATTTGTTAGGTTAATATGGATTAAAGCGCAGTATACCACGTTAATAAATATTTAGTGAAATTAAAAGTGTTCTATTCATCATTTACAACCGTCGTCTGGCAACTAACTAAACTATATTCCTACGTTGCGTTAATATGTCCAGCGATAATTTCAAAAGAAGGGACTGCCTGAGCTTTTTTTTTTTTTTTTTTTTTTTTTTTGAGATTTTGTTACGGTCATATTTTAGGAAATATACAAAATATTCCTTTCCTAACGTGCGAAGAACGGGAACGCAGCTAGTATATTATAAATTACATATGTACGAACGCTGGTTGTGCGGTGGCACAGCCAGCTGTCGTCAAAAAAGGGTCTCTAGATCTGTGGCAGGCGATGAACGTTTCGATCGTCCGCCATCTTGCTGGTATTTAAGTCGAGCGATGGCAACGGCTGCCCTTTTTTCAGCACTGGGAAAGGGTTGCACCTCAAAGGGTTAAACAAAAAAAAAAAAGATATTAAGGCTCAAGAATATTCGAGAAGGGGGGGGGGGTACTGCATTATTGTTGTCGCTTTGTTTTCAGTCGCATTCTGACAATCAGATGTTTTTCCTCCTCACGCAATAAAAGATCTCTTGTGAAATCGACACTCATGATTTATAATATACCCGATACTCTTTCGAAACTACCCGCAATTTATTTCCATCCTTTGTCACATATCACGTGCTCCAGCGTACCAGGTACTCCCTATCTTTTTTTTTTTGCATTGGGATTATTTTTCACTCCATTTTTAGACTAGATTGTAAAATTCTCTTGTGGTGGCAGTTACAATGAGCGACAAAAAAAATTTTTTTTGACAGAAATGTGTCTAATTTGATATATTGTTACTAAAACTGGTATACTTTAAAATAGTCCAGCAAGCTCGAAAAGCGAATATGACACTTTATTTGACAAATCGGAGCACCAATATCTCATAAGAAAGGACAGAATTCAGTAACACATGCACCGCAAATCATTAACTATCACTGCAACAACACTATTTAAACTGTAATGTCAATCGTATAGTTCTGCTTTTTATATCTGCAGTCTGTTACACTGAATACACAGCGAGAGAAACTGTGGTATTTGTAGGCTTCCAAGCAGGAGGTGACTTCACATAGGTCGTAACGTCATATTTCTCGATCTTTCTCGTAACTTCTTTCCTAAATGAGATATGGCCAAAATTCCACTATTTTCGAAAACTTTCTTTAAGTCGCCAAATTTGTCGCCAAGATCAAGGGGTCCTATGCTGATTTCACTTGCAAGAATGCATGTGCAACTTTCCAGCATTACAATTTTGTAACAACATTTAGTCTTTGTTCACTTAAATAACTTCGTTCTCAGTTTTTATTGTAGTAATCGCCGAAGTCGGAATTGCGTACTTTTCTGAAAACGTGCTGTGCTCTTCTGAAAAAATGCAGAATCTCTTTGCGAGTGTGTTTACAGAAAGTTTTTGCATTCGAAAAATTTCGTTTTGCTGAAAACAGATCCCTTTTTATATCAATGTTTCATGAAGAAGAAATCATTGTATTTAAAAAAAAATATCAAACAATTATTTTAAACGAATTGGAATCGCAATTTTCCCTTCAAAGCATATATCCGTGACATCAATATAGCGTCAATATCACTTACAATACCTAATTTTGTTATTCAGTTAGTTAACTTCTTTTTTACTCTCCGATATATATAGAAGCTGAAAATTACGAAAAAAATGCTTAAAAAATAGGGAACGAGTGGATTTTTAAATTTTTAAAGTAGTGCAGATTGTCTTATATATATATTTTTTTACATAATCATAAAAATTTTCAAGTCCACCGTATACAAACAGTGTTGATTTTATTGCGTTTTTAGAGCATAATATTTTAAGCTTTTTAAAGTAATGGTGGTAAAAGCTTTATTTTAGAGTGGTGCAAATGAGTCGGTGCAATGAGCATAACTATATATTAGGATTAAGTGTTCATAGATCATTCCATGTCATATTCCAGTAAAAAGGTTGTGAAATAACGAAATTAGATGGGCTTTGTAAGCTTTTTTCAAAACGTACTTGCAAAGTGCTTTATTATACTCTGTCTGTTTTGTTTTTAAGTAAATGTGCTAAAGATTAACACAAAAATTTAATTATGTTGTTGGTTCCGACTGCATCATGGGCGCTCGCAGCAATTTTTAAAACTTTCCAAGAAAGTTGAAAAGTGTTTACTATTTCGCTTTGTTTTTGCCTAACCGTCGTCGGTACTCTAACAGCCGTAAATATGTTTCTATTACTACGTAATTTATAAAAATTATGTACTATGGAGGATTAAATCATTCCATTATTAAAAATAATGTAAGTGACATGAGTAGTAGTTTTTAGAAGAGCTATTTCTATGCATTAAGCTCTATTGGGAATATAATTTAAAATTTCTTTTTTAGAGATTCATCTGTTTGAATTAAAAGAAAGCTAATATATAGTTTAGAAGTTTATAAAATAAAGCTTTCCGGAAATAGTGTATGTAGCATTTATGACTCTTTTACAGGGTCAAACAAAAGTAACTGTCGTAGACAATAATTGCAATAGTTAAAAACAAACATTTTAGTTAGTGTCTTACTTGGCTTAAGTTCACATCGTTACCAAAACGCGATGGACACGCCATCACCTTAGCTAAATGAATGCAATACTGGGTACAACTAAGCTCTAGGGCACAACAGTACAGGGACGGATCTAGAAAAAAATGTAAGGGGGGGGGACAGTGCTGAAACTACAGTTTGCGGCACCCCTTTCTTTTTAACCATAAAGGGTCCCCCCACCCCAATCAACACGGTCCCCCGGGCACGTGTCCAGCTTGCTTCCTCTCGTTTCGGCCCTGAGGAGAGGCGATATCTAGGACGATTCCTATTATCAGAGATGGGTCACTGTTTTATTTTTTATTTAACCTATTAATTCTTAATCTTGAATCCATGCTCAACCTGCTGTCCCTTATCATTAGAAAGACGTAGCGGAGAAGACTCTCCTTCTTTGACAGATGTTGCTTCTCAGGATGGTTATTTCAATGCTCCGCTGGAACCCATCGATTTTGTAAGCGCAATGCTGGGCCCCTGCGGAAATATATAAAGAACCCTTCTCAGAAGAACAGATCGGCCAGAGAAGAACCTATCTCTATTGTGCCTTTCTAACGGTGCGAGCGAACAGGTGGGTCCGACATGGGTACAGTAGCGGACTTAAGCGCTCAAATTCCGCCTTTCTTGCAGCAGTGGCGGATCAAACGGAAGGGGGGGGGGAAGCCTCATCGCCCACATTCCTTGGATCCGCTCATAAAGCCCATGTAAGGGATAGAGAGCGTTCTGGCAACGCAAATTTAAGGCACTTGTCCCATCAGCTGACTTGTGACAAGATCTCACACGCATTATTTTTGCACATCCAACTCGCATCAGTTTTCTATGGAGAATTTACGGCCAGTGCTCTCATTTCTGTTTTTATCCTTAACCCATTTGCGACCCGATATTTTTGCGTCTTTCTCTAACTTATCTAATAGCAGCAATAATAGATAATTTTCTGATGTCAGCTTCTTGAACAAGGGCTGATCTCTTTTAAAATCATTATGTATAAAAATGCCAAAATCCTACTGGGTCATGTTAAAATATTTTGTGGAGCTGAGGTTCAATACTCGTGAATAAAGGCTGGGAAAAATGAATAACGTTTTCGACTGATAGCTAAATTCGGTCCCAGAAAAGGGACACTAGGCATACATGGCACATGGGTTAAATTTTTAAGAAAAAATGGTACACAGCTGCTCTTCATATGGATGCAATTCATGATTTGTGAAACGTTCTAGAATAACATTTCACAGGAGTGTGGGTTTTCTTTTTTGTTTTTAATGCATACTTTTTATAAATGAGGAACTTCTCAATTTATTCACATCCCCTAGGCTTTGGCGATAATTTTTCTACGCCAAGAGGGTTTGTAATCCGTATGTTGACAGTAGTGTTACATTTGGCTTGTAGTTTACCACACGCCAAGTAGCCCGATAAAGCACAAGTCTAGCCTATCTGCCCATTTCCGTGCCACAAGTCACAATGGTTCATCCTTTCTTCACTTTTCCTCCGGTTTTTGAATGGCGATGCGCTCTCTGGTATATTTCCATACCCTCTGGATCCGCCACTTCAAGAAAGGCGTCTTGCTCCAGCTATCGTGTCCAGGAGCCTTATCCTCACCCACATCTAGAAAATAACGTCCCTCAATCTCCACGCCATCTCGCTTTTCGTGACAAAACAGCCGGAAGACAGCGAGCAACGGAGCAAAACCCAGTTCAAAAGATCTCTTCTCGCTAAACAGTTTGAAGAGATCGCTCGATCTATCTAATCGCTTTTTAAAACGTTATTCCCCGTATCATCGAACGGGGCGACAGCGCGTGATCTTAAACGACGAAGTGCGGGCGGAAATCCTCGCGGGAAGTTCACACCTAATTTATCATTGAAACGTATTAGAACTGAAAAAAGAAAGAAAGAAATGCATTTTGCAAAACAGAGTTAACGAGAAAGTGAATCTCCAGCAATATTCTTTTTCCTAATATTCTTGGAATGTGTCTTATTCCCACAGCGATACTAAAGTTCAACACTTAACGGAGTGTAGATAAATGTTCTAGTATATGTGACGCCAGAAATGTCAACTGTAACGGAAAAAACATACGTGATGTTCCTCTGATTATTCCAAAGAGGTTTTTTTTTGTTAGTTTTGTTTGTTTGTTTGTGGGATTACGGCCGATTAGCTCCGCGTGGTTTCTAGACCGAAGGGTGGGGTGCCCCCCGTGGGGGGTCTTTCTAAGGGGTCCTAACCCGTATTTACGCTAAGTTTCGGAGAAAACCACGGAAAACTCCGAACGGTTAGGTCGACCGACGCGCGACGGGACCTGAACCCGGGACCTTCACACTTCGCCCGTCTACCATTTCCAGTGATATGACTACTGTGCCATGGTGAGGAAGAGATTTTTTTAAAAATATTATTATTGACTGAAGTTCATTAATATATTTGGAGGGCTGGTCCGATCTTATAGGCACACTAGGGAGCGGTACTAGCCAGGGTTGGCAAAAACCCAGGTTTTTGTGGGCTTTTCTGGGTTTTTGTTTGATGCCACAAATACCTAACAATACACGTTGGAATTCACACAAAATGTGCATTTCGAGCTTTTTGGACAATTATCATAAATATGTAACAATCGCATCTCAGCACCAAAATGAATTTGAGACGCGAATTGCAAAAATATCCCCCCCCCCACAAAAATCCAAAAATATTGGATAATGTGTCAATTTACAAGGAGTGTTTGAATTTAAACAAGCAGCTCATAATTTTATCTTCAGCTCTTGATGAACTGCAAAAGGATACAACCGCACTGTCACGTTCTGTAGAAATATGGAAAAATTTAATGGAATCAGAAGAATTGAAACAGCACAAGGAAGTTATAGTGAAACGGTATAAACAGATTATGAGACCTGAGCATTTTTTAGCTAATATAATGGATGCAAAGTATGGAGGGGAAAAGCTTAATTCAGAGGAAGAGGAAGAAGCTGGGATAATGCAGTATCATCCAGAGCGGTTACCTGCAATAATGGCTTTTAAAATTAAAGACAGTATAGATTATTTTCCTAAATCACTTTTCTCAGAAAGTATTGTCACAATTTACAGCTTCAAAGTGGTGGGAAATTCTTAAAGAAAAGGTACAGAAGAACAACAAGTTAGATTCTGATTTTTGTAGTTTTTTTCAGTCTCTGCATTCTGTTCCATCTAACTCTGCTTCCATTGAGAGAATTTTCCCTACATTTGGGGGCTCTATTCTGCCACGTTCGTATAAGCGAACGTTCGGAAATGTGACATCAAAACGACGTTTTTCGCATCCTGCTAACGTATGTTTCTATTCTGCAAGCTACGGTAGAGCTTTAGGTAAAGATACTTCCTACCGAATGTTTACATTAGCATACGTTTCGAAATACGTCACAAATCCGAACGTTCGCTTAAACGAACGTGGCAGAATAGACCCCGTGGATTCATATCCTCAGGGGTTGCGGGAACAGACTAGGCTCAGAGCAGTGTGAAAAATTAGTAAAGATTTACAAATATTACCACAAAAATCAAAGTGAATGTGATTTTGATTGGTAAGCTGTAAAATAGATCAATTATAATAAATTTGAAATATGTGATTTGAAATATTTGAATGTTAACAAATGTAGATTTTCATTCTACATTTTTAGTTTGTTGTCATTTAACTTTAATTGGGATTATCATTAGACATTAATCACACATGTCATATTTTGCATAGTTTTTTACTAGAAGATTATCAACAGTTTATTTTCATTATTTCTATTACAGTTTGTAAAAGTGGATACATGAAAATGTTCATTATAATGTGGTATCAAAACTTATTTATAATAATCACTGCATATTTGCTATAAAAAAAAATCTGATGTGTCCAACACATGACTTCCTTGCACGTCCATTAGATCAAAAATATTTTCGACGCACTTCCTCTAAACTTATTTGTTAGAAAGAGATAAAATATCAATAATAGTAAGGTTTAGCGATTTCTAGCCAAATATTTCGATATCGCCAAGCTGAGTTCAGTTTGAAAGATTTCCTTCTGACACTTTATTTGGCGATATTTCACCAAAAGCCGGCAAACTTGAGATAGTCTGCGAGATTTTGGGGATAGCCAAAGTAGTCATTGACCACAGACTTTCAATGAATTGAATGCATCCATACACCTCAATGTATTTAAAGCCATTTGGCTCACCCTGTAAATAAATTCTCAGTCGATTGCTGTCAAAAAAGATATTGAAAACAGTTAGATATTACAATAGTTCTAAAAAATACGAAATAATTTTTGGCGCCAAATTTGACGATATTTCGGCGAAACTCGTCAATGTCGACGACATTTGGCGAGATTTTAAGCATGAACCAAACAATGACAGATTATCGCCAAATTTGACGATATTTCGCCAAAACTCGCCAAGAACGATGACAAATGGCGATACTTTGGGCATGGACCAAATGACTGACTATCGCCAAATTTGGCGATATTTCGCCAAAACTTGCCAAGTTCGAGGACAGACGGCGAGATTTTGGGAATGTACCAAACAATGACTGTCTACAGTTGTATTATATTGAAGATGTCCATAGACATTAAAGTACTGAAATTCTTTTCGGTGGTCCTGTAAATAAACTCTCCAGTAGATTGGAATCAAAAATCGAGATGCACAACTAGATGCTACAACATTCTTATATATGAAATTTCATAATAGTTTTTGAGATTTGAGAGTTAAATACGCACACACGAACAGCAAAAGTCGCCAAGCTTGGCGACTTTTGGCATAGTTCTTGAGGGAAGCACGTGACCGTGGTCGGACCATTACCTAACTTATGTGGTAGGACGGTATTGTGCTTGAAATGGATGAATGCCCCTAAAATTGCTATTGACCGTAATGTATTGGAAATCTTTTGAGTGTTCCTGTAGCAGAACTATAAGTGATAAAGACACTTTTTTTAATGGAGAAATTCATTTTCTAACTCTTTACAGCATACATCACTACCGAGTCGTTAGAAATTGCCCAATACCTCTAAAAAGCGCTTTGATGAATTTCGGCCCATAGAGCGTAATGTATTTCGAAACTTTTGGGCGGTTCTGTAGATAAACTATCCAGTCGAATGGAACCGAAAGGGGAGGTGCACAACTAGATGTTACAGCAATCCTAAATATAAAGTTTCAACATTCTACGCCTAATAGTTTTTGAGATATGCGAGTTTAATGAATTTCGGACCATTGAGCGTAATGTATTTCGAATGTTTTGGACAGTCCTGTAGATACACTATCCAGTCGAATGGAACCAAAAGGGGACGTGCACAACTAGATGTTACAACTATCCAAAATATGAAGTTTCGACATTCTACGCCTAATAGCTTTTGAGTTAGGCGAGTTTAATGAATTTCGGCCCATAGAGCGTAATGTATTTCGAATCTTTTGGGCGGTCCTGTACATAAACTATCCATTCGATTGCCACCAAAAGGGGAGGTGCACAACTAGATCATAGAACAATCCTAAATATAAAATCTGAACATTCTACGACCAATAGTTTTTGAGATATGCGAGTTACATACATACGTACGTACGTACAGACGGCATGGAAAAACTGGCCACAGTAGACTCGCCACTGGTCAAAATGAGTTGCAGACGCATTAATATGATCGTGCATGCTAGCCTCCGATGAGATGCATCGAAAAATTTTTTTAAATTAAATTTAGATGTAGTCAAAATCGGTTTTTTTGTCGAAATTTGGCCCCCAAAATTTTTCGGGATCACATTACTTCCTTATACTACGTACAAGGAAGTAAAAAAAAATCTGATGTGTCCAACACATGACTTCCTTGCACGTCCATTAGATCAAAAATATTTTCGACGCACTTCCTCTAAACTTATTTGTTTGAAAGAGATAAAATATCAATAATAGTAAGGTTTAGCGATTTCTAGCCAAATATTTCGATATCGCCAAGCTGAGTTCAATTTGAAAGATTTCCTTCTGACACTTTATTTGGCGATATTTCACCAAAAGCCGGCAAACTTGAGATAGTCTGCGAGATTTTGGGGATAGCCAAAGTAGTCATTGACCACAGACTTTCAATGAATTGAATGCATCCATACACCTCAATGTATTTAAAGTCATTTGGCTCACCCTGTAAATAAATTCTCAGTCGATTGCTGTCAAAAAAGATATGGAAAACAGTTAGATATTACAATTGTTCTAAATACAAAAGTTAAAAAATCTACGGGTTAAAGTTTTAGAGTTATATAAAATACGAAATAATTTTTGGCGCCAAATTTTGCGATATTTCGGCGAAACTCGTTAATGTCGACGACATTTGGCGAGATTTTAAGCATGAACCAAACATTGACAGATTATCGCCAAATTTGGCGACATTTCGCCAAAACTCGCCAAGAACGATGACAAATGGCGATACATTGGGCATGGACCAAATGACTGACTATCGCCAAATTTGGCGATATTTCGCCAAAACTCGCCAAGGTCGAGGACAGACGGCGAGATTTTGGGCATGTACCAAACAATGACTGTCTACAGTTGTATTATATTGAAGATGTCCATAGACATTAAAGTACTAAAATTCTTTTCGGTGGTCCTGTAAATAAACTCTCCAGTAGATTGGAACCAAAAATCGAGATGCACAACTAGATGTTACAACATTCTTACAAATGAAATTTCATAATAGTTTTTGAGATTTGAGAGTTAAATATGCACACACGTACACCAAAAGTCGCCAAGCTTGGCGACTTTTGGCATAGTTCTTGAGGGAAGCACGTGACCGTGGTTGGACCATCACCTAACTTATGTGGTAGGACGGTATTGTGCTTGAAATGGATGAATGCCCCTAAAATTGCCATTGACCGTAATGTATTGGAAATCTTTTGAGTGTTCCTGTAGCAGAACTATAAATGATAAAGACACTTTTTTTAATGGAGAAATTCATTTTCTAACTCTTTACAGCATACATCACTTCTGAGTCGTTTGAAATAGCCCAATACCTCTAAAAAACGCTTTGATGAATTTCGGCCCATAGAGCGTAATGTATTTCGAATCTTTTGGGCAGTCCTGTAGATAAACTATCCCTTCGAATGGAACCAAAAGGGGAGGTGCACAACTAGATGTTACAACTATCCAAAATATGAAGTTTCAACATTCAACGCCTAACAGTTTTTGAGATATGCGAGTTTAATGAATTTCGGCCCATTGAGTGTAATGTATTTCGAATGTTTTGGGCAGTCCTGTAGATAAACTATCCAGTCGTATGGAACCAAAAGGGGAGGTGCACAACTAGATGTTACAACTATCCAAAATATGAAGTTTCGACATTCTACGCCTAATAGCTTTTGAGTTAGGCGAGTTTAATGAATTTGGGCCCATAGAGCGTAATGTATTTCGAATCTTTTGGGCGGTCCTGTACATAAACTATCCATTCGATTGCCACCAAAAGGGGAGGTGCACAACTAGATCATAGAACAATCCTAAATATCAAATCTCAACATTCTACGGCCAATTGTTTTTGAGATATGCGAGTTACATACATACGTACGTACGTACGTACGTACAGACGGCATGGAAAAACTGGCCACAGTAGACTCGCCGCTGGTCAAAATGAGTTGCAGACGCGTTAATATGATCGTGCATGCTAGCCTACGATGAGATGCATCGAAAAAATTTTAAAATTAAAATTTGAGGTAGTCAAAATCGGTTTTTTTGTCGAAATTTGGCCCCCAAAATTTTTCGGGATCACATTACTTCCTTATACTACGTACAAGGAAGTAATAAGTAAAAGAATAATAAAAACAGTATTATAGCAAAAAGTAGTCTGTGTGATGTTTTCAAACTGAAAATTTCAGGGGTTTTTTCTTTATATTTATTAAAGTGAAAATATTATTAGTCATATATAATTACATATTTCTTAATCAATAATGAATACAAGTAATTGAAATATGATTAATAATATTTTTTAATTCTTTCAAAGCAGAAAGAAAGCTTGTTTTCTGTGAAGGATCATGGCTCTACCTCTGTCAAAAACACTATTGGTTATACTGTCTAGTAGTTCCAAAATTTTCAGTTAATGAAATTGATTTTAGAAAATAAATATTTTGAGGTAAACTTCATCTGATTATCATAGATATGACTTATTTTTATGTAATTTTGATAAGAGAAACCATCTAGGTTTGGGGCTTAAAAGGTAAAGTGTATTTCTAAATACTATAGGTGGGATTTCCGGACTCAGAAATGATTTTAAGCAAAAACCCAGGCGGGTTTTTGTTGGTGGACCCAACCAGAAAAACCCGTGTGGGTTTTTCTGGGCTGGGTCCACTTTGCCAACCCTGGTACTAGCCCTAGTAGCACAACTATTTCAAAAGACCCCTCTTGAACTAGTAGTTGTGTTACTAGCAAGGCCGTAGCCAAGGGGTGGGGGGTGGGGGGATCACGAGGGTTTGATTCCCTGCCGAAATTTTTATCAATGCATTAGTAGTTTTTTATTTGCGTTGATTCTGGAGATCAATTAAAGTTGAAAGAACTTTAGCGCTAAGTATACCTTCCCGAACTTTAATTTTAGTGCTACATATCCCCCTCCGAAATTATTTTCTGGCTACGGCCTTGGTTACTAGGGAGGAAGCGGCACTAGCCAGGCAGCAAGGTCTTTTTTTAGTCTCATCTGCAGGGGGAAAAGATTGTTCCCATATTAATTTTTTTAAAAATCAGTTTAAAAAGATTAGGAAGCCGTTTAAACAAAAGTTTTTGGAAACCTCGGGGCTCTTCGAGGTATTTTTTTTTTTTTTTAAGTCTGGCGGTTTTGGGCGTTTTCCGTGATGGAAAAAAATAATAATAATAACAGTTGAAAGATAATATATATTTTAATATTTTCTTAAATTTTAAACTTCAAACTGTTCTTATTCGAAATGAAGGAACTATTTAAATGTACTAAGAATTGATATTTAATGAAAAGTTATTGGGAAAAGTATGTTTTAAAGTGGAAAAAAAATCCACCTGTGAAAACATCATTTTTAACATGGAATTTTACAGACTCACCGAATAAAATCTTACCCAAGTGTTGTGCAGATATCCGAAAATAAGTTTTATTTGTAAGTAAAAATCATTTAGTAAAATTTGTTAAAACACAGCAAGCATGGCTACGGAATGCTCAAAAAGTGACTCTCACTCTCGATAGTTCTTATATACTTAATTCTGTTTTTTTTTTTTTCTGCATTTATATGCATACAGGATAAAGAGTTACACATTTTAAATTTGTATACGTCTCCCGCCCAGAAAATTTTCCAATTAGTAAAGTGTGTCCCGTACACTAACGAGGTGATAAACAAAATTTCAGCCTTTCATCATAAAACGTCGCAGATATCTATAAACAAAGATGAACAGGGGCTATACATGAATTTGAATGTAAAATTTATTGCTAGAGCGGAAAAAAAATGATTTTCTTTCGTAATTTCCGTATGACCCCTGAATCGCGATTATCCGGCGAGATTTTTTTGTCCCTTCGAGAGCCTTTGAAGAGTCGTTCAAGTCAGCATATATTTATGTTCATATTTCTGGCACTTTTTAGGACATAATTCTCAAATTTGTTTCATTACCTCATTATCATGTATGATGCATATTTTACTAACTGGGAAATTTTCTGTACGGTGGGGGGCTCGTATACAAATTTAAGAAATGTAACTTTTTGATAATGAACGAGAGAAATCTTTTCTTAGCGTGTTCTTTTTTCCTACTTTATTTTGAACATTTTTTAAATTTACACTGCCCACTTGCCTCTTACAGGTAAAGAATTAAAGAGTGTAACCGCCTTTTTGGAGCACCCTGTAAAAGTCGGTATTTTTACAGCTAGGAAAATCAAAAGTTGACCCCGAAGTACTCTCGGGGTTAGATTTCAGAGTGTTGTTAACCCTTTAACGCGCAGTGTTCCCGCTCTGGGAACACCAAACTCTGACGTTTTGACTGTTGCCAGTCACGAAGAATAGATTTGATTTCTATAAAAATATTCGCGGGTGACATAGCTCCGCGAGAATCCTTTACTTTTTAGCACGTCATTTCCCGTAAAAAAACTGTCACGATTATTTTTAACAGCACTGACATCTGCTGAAAAATGGAAGAAGGCGAGAACAGCTGGATAGATTGCTCAATGCTGAAAAAAGGGCAGCCGTTGCCATCTCTCGACTGAACTACCAGCAAGATGGCGGACGATCGAAACGTTCATCGCGTGCCACAGATCTAGAGACCCCTTTTTTGACGACAGCTGGCTGTTTCGTTAAAAAGGGTCTCTAGATCTGTGGCACGCGATGAACGTTTCGATCGTCCGCCATCTTGCTGGTAGTTAAGTCGAGAGATGACAACGGCTGCCCTTTTTTCAGCATTGGGAAAGGGTTGCGCCTCAAAGGGGTAAAACGAACGCTTATCGTATGAAGGTTCCTGGTCTGGATTGTTCATGGAGTGCAGCTTCCAAATTTATATTTTCGGAAAAAGAGAAGCCTTAGTAGAGACAAATCAAAGGTTGCAAGGCCGCCAAAACTATTCGAGGTGAACCGGCTGACATATTAAGCACACAAGAATCCGTGCAAATGCCTCGAACCTTTCTTACATCATATTTACTACTGCCAACCTTTCGAGTAACTAGCAAAATAAGGATAGGTGTGTGCATTTTAACTATTGTCTGCGTGATCTGAAAAACAGGGAAAGACCAAGTGATAATGCATCTTTTAAAATAAATTATCTTATTTATTCCTATTTTTACTCCAAAACGCATCTATTTTCGCTTAAAATGCTTATTCAAACTTTACCGATAGCATGATTTTGTAGAAAAGGCGACTCAATCCTCATTGTTGAAGAATAAAAAACTCTATGTATGCTGAGGAATGTGAGAAAGGGGGCACAATGTTATAAGGTTGGGAACCGCTGATCTAGAGGCCCGATCAGATGTGAGTGGTGAATCTATAGAAAAGTTTCATGAAGGAAGCGATAAGTTTGACTATGCCTTTTATCTCAGATATAGGGCATTATTTCTCTTCTATTCATTTTTACTTTCCGAACATGTACCATGTAAGGAAAGTATTGTAATCATGAAAAAATTCGACTTCGAGATTTTGGTGTTTTTACACGTTTTGAGGGCTTCTGAATCCATTTATGCTATTTTTACGAGATGTATGTATGTATGTGTGTATGTGTGTGTGTGTATGTGTGTGTGTGTGTATGTGTGTATGTGAATGAACACGATAGCTCCTGAACGGAGCATTCGATTGAGCTCAAATTGGATATATATGTCATAAACCACCGTCGCAAGACCGGTATTGATTTTGGTGTGTATAGGACTTATAGTTTTACTACAGGGCTACGACAAAGATTTCTTTTACATTATGGCCTATGGGGGGAATTTCTTGAAAGTGCGCTAGCGTTTAAGCGGTAGATTTGATTGAGCTCAAATTGGGTATATATGTTATAAACCACCGTTGCAAGACCGGTATTGATTTTGGTGTGTATAGGACTTATAGTTTTTCTACAGGGCTACGACAAAGATTTCTTTTACATTATGGCCTATGGGGGGAATTTCTTGAAAGTGCGCTAGCGTTTAAACGATACATTCGATTGAGCTCAAATTCGGTATACATGTTATAAACCACCTTCGCAAGACCGGTATTGATTTTGGTGTGTATAGGACTTATAGTTCTCCTAAAGGGCTACGACAAAACTTTCTTTTATGTTATGGCATAATGGCATATGGGGAGAAATTCTTGAAAGTGCGCAAGCGTTTAAACGATGCATTCGATTGAGTTTCAATTTGGTATATATGTTTGAATTATTCGTCGATTAAAATTTATTTAAGTGCTTGGTAATGATCTTAATCGTAAGTGTTCGGAAAGGAGTGGAGTCACTCCAGATTTTTAATTTTGAAGATTGGTTTTAGGTTGAATCTATTCACTCTCAAAGCAGCGAGGAAAAGATGTAGCGGTAAAGATTCCCCTTCTGTGTCTGATGTTACTAGCATGCCTTTGAATGCTCCGCTGGAGCCCCGCGTTGCAATTAGGCAAGGCTGATGCCGTCAGTGTGCAGTGACTTCTGCAAGATGTACATTCAAGGTATCTCTTGCCATCAAGTCAAAAACTTCTGTACCGAGTCAAAAATTTCTGTTGTACACCTGGCTGACTCCGGATCGCACAGGAATGTAAGGTCTCAAACGCGATCGTCATGCATCTGTTAATAATCACTTTAAAAAAAAGAGAGAGAGAGAGAGAGAGAGAGAGAGAGAGAGATAAAGCATCAGTCGAATTTTCTTGCTACGCTTTATAAAAAATAGGCTTGTGCTCCGATTATTCCACAATTAAATTAAAAGAGGATTTCTTAACGATAAATTTTCGATTTTCTGAAAAAAAAACTTGATAATTAATTGCATTAAAAATAGCACTATCCTGCAAACAAAGAATTCAAATAAAAAATAAAATAAAGAAAGAAAGAAAGAAAACCACCAGAAAAATTGGTCACACTTGCATATCATTTTCAGTTCCAGCACGATGCGCATTCATTTTATGTGCCAGATGTAAATCATTGACGTTAAATTCCGCAAGGTACAGTGTTTTCGTAACTATCCTACGTTATTGCACATTACGCAAGAATTTATTTCTCACTGCTTTTGTCTCACTGACAATGGAAATAACGATCGAAACGTGCCCATTAGTTTACGGCGCATAAAAACTTTCTTCAAATAATATTCAAGGGACGGTTTGAGTATTATTATTTTGCGTTATCCAGAACATAAATAACCCATCTAGTGGATTAAGTGGAAGCGAAAATTACGAACGCAACAGCATTTGACTTTTAGATGGCAAGAAAGGCACAAATTCGCTTAGAACGCGCGTTACAGAGAAAGTTATAAAGTAGTTTTTTGTGTTGAAATAGTGTAAAAGTGGGTGAAAGTAGATGGGTGCTCGGGGGCTCCAATTGTTCCTCCCCTACACTCTAAAAAATAGTCTATCTAATCTAGCGCACCCACAAAAATTTTGTAGTCAGAGCCTCTGAACGTAAGGTTGCGTTCAGTTTTAGCTGTACAGGGAAACTTCTATGAGGGACCACCTCTATTAACCCTTTAACGCGCAGTGTTCCCGCTCTGGGAACACCAAACTCTGAAGTTTAGACTGTTGCCAGTCACGAAGAATAGATTTGATTTCTATAAAAAATAGTGGCGGGTGATATAGCTCCACACGAGAATCCTTTACTTTTTAGCTCGTCATTTCCCGTAAACAAAATGGTCACGATTATTTTTAACAGCACTGACATCTGCTGAAAAATGGAAGAATGCGAGAACAGCTGGATAGATTGCCCAATGCTGAAAAAAGGGCAGCCGTTGCCATCGCTCGACTTAACTACCAGCAAGATGGCGATCGATCGAAACGTTCATCGCGTGCCACAGATCTAGAAACCCTTTTTTGACGCAGCTTGGCTGTGCCACCACAGCCAGCTGCGTCAAAAAAAAGGTCTCTAGATCTGTGGCACGCGATGAACGTTTAGATCGACCGCCATCTTGCTGGTAGTTAACTCGAGCGATGGCAACGGCTGTCTTTTTTTCAGCATTGGGAAAGGGTTGCCCCTCAAAGGGTTAAGCGACTCCTTCCTCCAACGCCACATTTTTTAAGGCACCGATTTTTTACCTTTTCTACTTTATGTTAAAAAGTCCTCTAGAAAAGACCTCTCAATTCAGAGTCACGTTTGAAAGTAGTTTTTTTGTTTGTTTGTTTGTTTTCAACGCGCAATTATTCGATGTTTCCATTGCCAAGACTAAGCACCAACCGCAAACTTAAAGTCAGGAATGATAGAGAAATCTTTAGGCAGCAGCTATTGAATTCACAATCCTTCTTTACTTAAAAATTCGTAAAAAATTTCCTAATTTATATCCCCTCCCCCCGTTTTTCTTTTAAAAGAGGGCAAAATGAATGTTTCGTCGTTTATCGAACGATCAAAAAATTATGACGGATAGAATTAAAGATGCAACAGTTTAAAAATTATTTTACGAAAACTTTCGTGAAACGATCTTTTCTTTAAAAAAATTCTTAAACAACTTCAAATTATGTTGCATACTCAGAACAAACTTTTTATTGTAAGATTAATTAAGAGATTTGGGTATTAAATTAATAAAAGATGCTGTTATTATTATTATTATTATTATTATTATTATTATTACATCCATTAATTGAAATTTACATCCATGAAGTGAAATAGAATTTGTAAACCATCAATTTTATTTACTGTCTGTGAAAGATGCATTAATTTTTAGCAAACGACGGCCGAGAAGTTCATTGTTACTTCAGGACATCTGAACGTGATTATTAACAGGCACCTGACAGATTCCCTTTACAACCCGTTACATCTCCCCAAGAGTTTTGGGTCACTCTGTATATATTAAAAAGGCCCACTGATAGTTTACAGTTCTTGTATTCCTTATTTCAGTGGTTCCCAACCTTTTCTCTCCGAACCCCACTTCTAAAATCCGAAAGAATTTCGCGAACCCCTTGTGCCAGTCGTAGTCGTTATAGTTCTTGCGAACTCCTTGGGTTTCGCGAACCACGAGTTGGGAATCGATTGCCCATTTATTTGGAGCAGAGCGGTGTAATTACAATGCGTTTAGCAAAAAAGAGTGTTTTTTAGAAGGAAAAAAAATTCCAGCGATCCTCTCGATTATTAAAAAAAAAAATACTTAAAAAAATATTTTTAAAACCTTTTTTTTTTTTGGACAACTCAACTCTGCTAATATGTTACAATAACACCCGCAGGCAATTATACTGTCGTTTTCTGGCGTAATGTGTTTTTATAGTGGCTTAGCTCTTTTCCCCCATTAATTGTCAATTGAACTTGGCTGAAAATGTGGGCCTCTGGAGATTTAAGAGAGCAATTTGGACCTCATTATCATCACTTAGTTTTTGCCTCACAGAGGGAGGTACTATTACTGTATAAGTGCCGTACAGATAGCGGTGTATGGGCAATCAATCACTATTCTTCTAGATGAAGAGATCATCAAAGAGAAAATAAAATCATGCAGATCGTACCGATTCTAAAACACTTTCCCGCATAGTTTTATTTGCCCCGAGTTTAAAATGCACGATAAAAAGTTCCTACAAACTTTTAAAATGTTAAAAAAGAACAAATAAGGATTTAAAAATGGGTTTAATGCGTTATTTTAATGCGTTTTACATGAATGGGATTACGGTGATCGGATTGTTTTGTACTGCAGATTTCCGGGAAGTCTGAATTTTCGTCAGCATTGTAGTAGTGCAAAGAATGCAATTGGCATATTGGCAAAAGTGCAGTAAGCAAAGTTATAACTTGTGTATAATGTTAAAAAGATTACAGGTTAAAGAGTAATAAAGTGCTGAGGGAAATTGTGGATGGAGAAGACATTTTCATTTTCAAAATCAACGTTTTATTTTTTGGAATGAGCTTTAAAAATTGAAGTCATTCATTGCCTTTAACTAAAGTTTGTTTGAAGTAAATAAAAAACTTTGTAAAAAACACACATAAGATGTTATAGGTAAGAGGATACGTACGTTTCAGCCAAAAATTGTTTTGGCCTTCTTCAGTGGAAAAAACACTCAAAATACTGGTGTTAAACAAGTGCTCTTGAGGGACTGAAGAAGGCCAAAACAATTTTTGGCTGAAACGTACGTATCCTCTTACCTATAACATCTTATGTTTGTTTTTTACAAAGTTTTTATTTACTTTATTGTTTAACACCAGTATTTTGAGTGTTTTTTCCTAAAGTTTGTTTGATTTTCTGTAGAAATTTTGATGTTATACCCCAAGTAAATTATGAACAATTTTCACAAATTCTAAAAAAGAAAGAAAAAAAAAAACACTTTTTAAAAAGTTTTAGCATTTGTCCCCAAATGATTAGGGGTTTCCTCAAATTGAGGAAGCCGAAGTTATATTAAATGACGTTTATTAGCACTGAAGTGCTATTTCGTTCACGACTTTCGTCGCATTCTGTCGACGTAATTTGTGGACAGATTTTCGACTGCATGTTTCCGTTGAATCTTTCAACAGGATAACGGTGCATTCGATTGAGCTCAAATTTGGTACACAAATTGTAGACCACCGTCGCACGACGGGTATTCATTTTGATGTGTATACGACTTTCTTTACACACCAAACGTTTTTTTAAAGGGCTACAAAAAATAGTTACTGTACATTACGCTGTATGGAGAGAAATACTTAAAAGTACGCTAGCTCCTGAACGGTGCATTCGATTGAGCTCAAATTTTATATATGTGTTATAGATTACTGTCATACAACCATTATTGATTTTGGTGTGTGTAAGACTTATAGTGGTTGTTTTACAGGACTGTCAATGGAGAGAAATACTTAACAATTGCCAAATAGCATAGGGAGGGGGGGGGTAAAATTTTGAAAATCGTCAAGGTTTGCAATATCTCATAATTCATCGCAGAGTTTGGGGAAGAAGAAAAAAACCTCAAAACTGAACCAAGCTTAGCTTGGTGATACGTTCCAAATTTGACTAGAAACTGGCAAACTCGACAGTTTAATACAAAAGTGAAGTATTATTGGAATGTGACAGGTGAAGATTGTAAAATAGTTTTAGTAGACTTTTTAATATGAATTTTAACTCCAAAGAAGTGTTTTATGAAACAGGGAAGACAAATACGGTACACTCATGGATTATGATACATACTTTCCCAACAGTATTTATAAAGGTGAAGTATAGTTAGAATATGCCTGACGAAGATTGTTAAACAGTTTTGGTATTCGATTTTAATATAGATTTCAACTCTGAAGAAGTGTTTTGCGGAACAAGAAAGACAAACTCGGCGCAGTCGTGAATTATGAAGCACATTTCAAACAATATTTATAATAATGAAGTATAGTTAGAATAAAGCTTGGCGAAGATTGTGAAACAGTTTTAGTAGGCAATTTTAATGTAGATTTCGATTCAAAAGAAAAGTCCTATGGAACAAGGAAAACACACTGATCAATAATGATACACTTTCTAACTTAACAGAATAAGGGAGAACAATAGGGACGACGCATGGATTATGATACGCTTATAATAAATAGCACTTTAGTGCGTATTTAAAATATGAAAGTGCTTCAGATTTTTTTGTTATTATTGTTTTATTTATTTCATGTCTGGCCAGTAGAACCACATGTAACGGTCTTTTTTTTTAAGAAAAAAATATTATTTTAGCTTGTGTAAAAAAGGCTAAATCACTAATTAAAAATATTGTAAAATCATTTTAAGAAGTCCAGTTCAAACAAACACATGATTTGTAAAAATATGCAATGCATTTATTTAATTTTAGTAGCATAAAATGCCTTAATCAAACATTTTATTATTTTGCGAATTATCACTATTTTTTAAGTAGTTTAGATGTTTTATATATACAATATTTCACTACAGTATCTCTAATCAGGTCACCAATCTCTGACACAATTAATCCTGTAAAAATATGATTAAAATGATGAAAAGTCAGTATTACCAAGACATTTTAAAAAAGTCTTGAAAAAGACTGAGAGAGAAAGAAGGTCAATATTTTTTAGTCTATACAGGGAAAAAAAAAAAACTAAATGGAGTCGGAATTTCACTGTACAAGAAGAAATTTTACAGTGAGAATTTTAGGCTATTGAGAAACAATATTTTGCGATAAGCAAAATGAAAGAGTTATGAGCTTCCAAAATTTCCTTCCCTCTTGTCAAAATGTTTATTTTTTATATATACTTTAATTCATATCTCATTTCATATCGATATTAAGAAGCTGATTTTTAAATCTACTATTAGAACTAAACGGCCCAAACATAATTTACTGTTAATAGGTTTTCAAATAAAATATTAATATGAATTATTAAATTAATATCCGAAAAAAAAAATACGAATAGCGACCTAGCCAAATTTAGACGGAAATAGATGCAGAAAATAATATTACATTGATGTGCAAAATTTGAAATTTTTAAGTTCAGTAAGTTGATTTTAAAATTACTAAAATTTCCTGTTTTGATGAGTTATTAGACCGTATATAAATTTATAAAGCGATAATTTTTCGAAAGTTACCTTTAAAATACGTATTTATATGTAATGTAAATTAGATTTATTTTACACAAAAATAGCAAATGTTAAAGGTATTAAAAATAGCAAATTTTGGAGCAAATAAATTACAGATTCCTAAAGTTTGATGGTGCGTTAGTCATGTTAATTTCGTTTAGTGGATATATTTCTTGTTTTAGAAAATAACATACAAGATTCGTTTTTTGTTGTATGTTCCCAGACAGCACAGTAAACTTGCATCAAACTTGCAGCAAGCTTAATTTATCAAGTCAATAAGCTTGAATTACGCTTGAAAATTTCAAGCGTGTACGCTTAATGCAAGCTTGAATCAAGTGTTCTAGTTTACACTTGCCCAGCTTGCATTAAGCTTGACATTTCAAGCTTAATAAATTTTCCTAAAAAAAAAAAAATTTCCTAAATACACGGGGCGCCGAACTCGCCCCACATATTTTACTTTGCCACGCATTTTCCCCCTCTACGCTGAAATTTCAATCTGTTTCCGTCAAGTGTTCGTGGCTGGAATAGAACCCGGGACCTTTCGGTTGGGAGTCGAGCTTGCTATCCGTTCAGCTACTAAACTTCACGCAGATATGGCTAAAGTTTGAAGTGACTTATCACGCCGTTTTCTTGTCAGATTGATAAGTGGGCGATGTGTTATTTGTTTCTTTTATTTTTCAATGGGATGCATCAAAATTAAAATAATGCTGTGTGTGATTTAGAGACTCTACTAATAGAGAAATAAACATAATATAAACTTAAGAGCAGCACACGTTTTAAAACTTTCAGTACCGCAACACTCATGAGCAATATTGCTGGCCAAAATCGAGACAAACGACTGATTTTGAAATCAATTTCGTAGCATAATATAATTGTATTTTATTTTGAAGAATTTCCATATTTGGAAATATAGAATGGGTTTACTTACTTAACACAAATTTTGTGTTAAGTAATCTGAAATCAAAGAAACAGATAGTTAAACGTTACTTCGAAATGCTATATCACAGTTGCTAACATGTATATGGAATACAAACACTTTAGTCATATTTGTAAATATTTCTTAAAATAACAAATAATTGAAAAATTTTGCTATTTTTTAACGCTAAAAATTCTCTTTACAAATGTGGTTAGTTATTTTCTTACATATTGGTATGCTATATCGATATAGAGCATTTCGAAGAATTAAAAATAAGTTTAAATTAATTTATACAAATGTAAATTTGAATTATTTTCATTGTTCATACTTTATAATTAAAAAAATTATTTAACTTCTGAATTTTTTTTATCCTTTGTAATTGTATTTTAAAACTACAAAAGTGTAAGATGTAAGATTTTGGATCCCTAAAATCTGTAGGCCCTGGGCAGTTGCTCCGTTTGCCCTGCCGGTAATATGGCACTGGTAATAAAATAAAACACATCTTTTACGAACTTTCAGCAAATTTGAGGACGCTAGACAATTAATGCCCATTCTCTTTCACAGATGGCGCCATCACTGCGCACTTTGAAGCTAAAATCAAGCTAAAGCCAAGCTTGCATTAATACGTCAAATTCAAGGAAATGTCAAGCTTGATTTAAGTTTATGTGCTGTCTGGGTTTATTGCATGAAAAGTATCTAGACTTATTTCCCCGTTTTGCTTGAAATCATTCTTCAACTTCGGCTGGGTAACTTTCATGCTCGTATTGAACAAGTGAGCAGAGTACAGCCTCTCACTATAGGCAATGTTTCTCGCAACATTTCATACGTCTTAGTAAACCTCCAAAATACTCAATAACAGTTTCAAGATTAGAAAGTGTTAATGTGTATATAAGAACGATTTAAATGAAAAGTAAGCCCATTTAGAGAAACACCACTTTCTGATTACTTACATACATGACAATAATCAATAATGCCATAATGAAAGTCAGCTGTACTAGGATGAAAAATTTTGATACATTTATAAAACTCTAAAATATTCATTGGCTTATTAACACAGTATAGTAACAATATTACATTTTGTAGCAATTTTCTATTATTTTAACCCCCCTCCAGTGCGCATAGGGAATGCAATCCCGATCCCGCGGTAACGGGATCCTGCAGGATCCCGCACAAATATTTGCGGGACTAGTCCCGCGGGATTACGATCCTATTCCCACGGGATTGACACTGAGAAATAAATTATTTTGTATTACAATTTCACGCTGCTTCCCAATCAATAGACCGAAAATTTTGCATATTTATGTCTCTTATCTAACAATAAACGAATCAATAACTACAAATTTTATTTAAAGTTTTATTATTATTTTTTTTTAATTATCTTACAATGGGAGTCTGGATCACATATCTAAATCGAGACATCGTAATCTATATTTTTCGAAAACTTATTTCAGTTCATTCCAAAGGAACTGAAATATTTCATACTAATTTATCTCTTAGCGAACAGTCACGAATTAATTATAAATAGTTTTCATTTTTTTAAATTCACAATTTTAATTATTTTACTAAAATGAAATCTAGACTAGGAAATGATTAATTGGATTTGCTCAAATTTGTACGTTCATTTTTCAGCAACTAAGAAAATAACGTAAGTATGTGAATGCATCTATAAATTGTATATTTCTGTAAATTCCTCATTTTTTAGCAACTAACATAAGACATAACTTAGTATATTATTCTGACTATCATGATTATAATTTACATACTTCTGTAAGTTATTGTATTAATTATATCACAAGATTAATTACTTTTGTTTGAGCTAAACTTCATAGTGCTTAAAATCTTACTTTTTTTTTTTTTTTTTTTTTTTTTTTTTTTTTTTGCTGCAATTTTCTCTGTTGAAATGAAGTCCTAGCTAAATGAACTGTCAATCCCGCGGGGTTGCGGGATCCCGCGAGATCAATAAATCTAAATCCCGAAATCCAGCAAGACGAAAAACAGTGCGGGATTTCATTTCCTAAGTGCGCAGTTTTGCATTTATGCAAAGTTGCATATCTGTACACGCTTTCAAAAAGTATTTGAGTGCAAGTCAATTTTCCTAAGTCGGTTTCATTATAAAGTGTTATTCATAAAACGTAGATTATGTGATATAATCTACGATAGTTAATTAAAATGTTAGATTTAGATAATTAAATGTTAGAATTAACAACTTCTAACATTTTTCATCTGCTGCATGCTTTTTTCAAAAATTAGTCAGTTGCTCACGAAATTAATATAGAAAATTTCCCTCAAACTCAAATACTTTTTAGGTGGATGTACTAAATATGGATATTTCTAGAAAAATTCGCGCATTAGAGGGATGAATACTAATATTATAATCTTAGTTCGGTTGGTAGTTGGTTAAGGCAAAGCTACTTGAGAGCTTTCATGTCTGATGGGGGATCCCTTGGGGGGGGGACTTTTTTAATGGTTTCTAACGCTTATTCACGCTACATCTTGTAAAAATCGTTCAGAATTCCCGATCATTAGAGCGACATCCGATGAACAGACCAGAACCCTGGACCTTCACACTTCAGCCATCTACCATGTTCAGTGTTTTATCCACTCGGACACGGCGGAGCCCCATGGCAAACCTAAAAGAGAATTGATTAGAACACTGTCAGATAAAATATAAATAGAAAAGTTCTTTAATTGTAAATAAACTATAAGTAACATACTCTATTACATTAATTAAATCGAAACTGCAATTTCAAATAAATATTTCGGTTCGTGCTGTAATTAACAATTTCTGCAAATCATCAAAATCTTTATTTTAAACATTAAATTTCTCAAAAAATATTTTTTCTCTCTCAAATATTATCAGTAAATCGAAGTTTGTTTATTATACAGTACTCTAAATGTATTCTTTATCTTAATCGTTCTGAAAATTCCATTTTAAATTGTTGATTTGAAACTAGGCGGAAATATAAATGACATTATTTTTTTTTTAATTCTCAATACAAAAAACTTTTAAGACATTATTTTCCTCATAAATAATATGTATGTTTATTCCCAGAACGAACTTGTTAATAGGCAAAGAATTTGGATCTTCATGTACTGTCTGTTCTCAATTTGGAGAAAACCCCTTAAAATCGCGCAATAAAAGTTCGCAGGTACAAAAAGTTATCTTAGGAAATTAGTATAAATTTATATTTAGGATAATTTGAAGGTTTTCTTTCGTTTGGTACAGTCAAAGTAGGGTGTTGCTTCTTGAGAAAAAAAACGAAGTTGATGCTGAATTAAATATGAAGATGTTCCTTATGCGAAGTTTATGAATATCAGATTAAAGTATTCGTTATTTGAAAACGAATGGTGTATGTAACTATACTGTACGATAAACGACATTCAAATAAAGGGCAAGTGGGTGTTTTCTTTTCTTTTTTCTGGAGTTGTACAAAGCTTCAGGAATCATTCATTCATATTTTGAGCATGTTGTGAACATTTAGATTTTGTAAAAATTTATATTCACCAAGCCAGCTCCTTTTCCAAGCCATTACTAATATATTTAGCAACTTGTGCTGATACCTGTAGTTAAGAATTAATTTACTACATCAATATTAAAAAGAATTTTTTTAATATGTACAATAACAATAATAATTAATAAATTAAATAAAATGTATGATTTTAGAATTTTGTGGAAATCATTTTGTTATTATTTTTAAAAGTAGTATAGGAAAACAGAATATAAGGGCTCATATGTTTCTGCTTCCATCAGTGAAATTATTAATATTTATGTATTCTCAACTCTAGTCACAAATAAAGTTAATAACATAACATTGATGTCTTCTCTTTCTTTTTCTTTTTTCTTTTTTTGTTAGTTGCACTATCATCAAATATAAGAAAATCAGAATATTAAACTTTCTACCATTTATTTACTAATAATTTATTTAAATAATAATATAACAGGAACAGTGAGTAAAATTTACCAAACCAAAACCACCAAAATTTCTTCCCAAAGTAAGAAAAAGTCAGAGGTGGGAGTGTGTAATGAGACATTAAAATAAAAATTTATATCTTAAAAATGCATTTTAAGAACAGAGCCTGATTACCGAATAGGCTCACAAGGCCCGGGCCTATAGAAAAAAAAAGTCTAGGGGGCTTCAAAACTACAATATTTATTATTTATACAAAAAAATTAAAAGTAAAAATTAAAACGTTATTAAAAGTTTTAAAAATTTAATAACGTTATGTTATTAAATTTATTATATAGAAAAAAAAGTCTAGGGGGCCTCAAAACTACAATATTTATTATTTATACAAAAAAATTAAAAGTAAAAATTAAAACGTTATTAAAAGTTTTAAAAATTTAATAACGTTATGTTATTAAATTTACATCTTAAAAATGCACTTTAAGAACAGAGCCTGATTACCGAATAGGCCCATAAGGCCTAGGCCTATAGAAAAAAAAGTCTAGGGGCCTCAAAACTACAATATTTATTATTTATACTTGTGGAATGGGATAAGAATAGGTAGGAGGGGGGCCTCGAAATGATAGCGAACCTATAGTATCAGAAAGTGTTAATCAGGCCCTGTTAAGAAGTAACTACATAAATATTGAAAAGTGTCATGAAAACTGTTTAAATATGCTGATGAAAAAGTATTTTCCCTAAAGTACATAATATACATGGGCGCCCATTGACATTTTTCATAAAGGGGGACTATAAAAAAAGTTAAAGGGGGCAAATTTGAATTTGTAACAATTTTAGTTAGTTAGTCCGATTTTTCTTTATGATGCAATTTTATTTACATCATAAGACAATTAGCTAAAACTCGAGAGGAGGTAAGTGCCCTGCCTTGCCCCCCTTATGGGCACCCATGATAATAAGAGAAAACTTATCAAATTAATGATATTATATTTTATCGATTAAGTACATAGCTTTTATTATTATTAATTTTAAGAAGTGTTATAATAAATTCTTTTCCTTTAAAACATAAAAAAATAAATTTATACTTAAATTAGGAAAAAATATTATCCGCATTCAAATTATTCGCTTTTATCATCTCTAGATGTCAGCAGCAGAAACAGACATATATATATCTCCTCTCCTCCCATCTGAAAGCGAAACCTATGGTTTGTCCTTTCAGTGACACCATGTCAGAAATGCGATTTTGCGTATCTGGCAATGAAGCAGACGACTGAATCTCGATTACGCTCTATGAACTTTCCCAGCAACTCAACATTACTGGGCGTATTTTGTTGTAGGTTTTTGTTTTGGAATACTTTTTCTTCTGAATTTTTGTATAGATTATAAACAGAAATACATACAAACTGCCAAAATGAGTGATAAATTAGCAGAACGTTTAATTACTGAGGAATTCAATCCTCTGGAATACGTGAAACAGAGAATTATTGATTGCACTGGTGTTGATGATCTTTTAAATGAAAGAGACCGTATACAAAAGCTAGCTGAGGAAACAAATGGCTTATTGAAAAAAAATGTTTATAAAAATTACACACAGTTTATTGAAACTGCGAAAGAAATTTCCTATTTGGAAGGTGAAATGTATCAGCTGAGTCATATGCTAGCTGAACAACAATCGGTGTTGACATCGCTATTAGATGTTTCAATTGCTGCTTCTAAGGATACAGAATCGAAAACTATAGGTGAAAAAGAAACGGATGAAGAAAATAACAAGAATCTATCTTTGTTATTGGAGAAAGTTGAAGGTTGTGCGACAATATTAGAAGTTAGGGGAAGAACTGTGTTATACAACGGAGAAATGTTAGAACTTGGTGTTAATGATTTAAAGCCTTTACAAACTGTTTACTGCGTCCTTTTAGATGATGGGTTAATGTTCGCCACAAAAGTTGAAGATAGCAGAGGACCGATGCAGTATAGGTAAAATAAATAAATAAATCTCCTTAAAAAAAATTAAAATTAATACAGTTAAGTGCTGCATGTAATTTATGAAACTTAATTTTTGATGGGCAGTTTTCATCCACACTTTTAATAAAGGCCTCTTTGACATACTTTAAAATATTAATTGTTAAAATTACTTAGCACTAAATATTTAATCACTTAAAGTTTGTTTTATCGTTTTGTTTTAATTATCCTGTTAAATTGGTTGGGTTTTTTTATAGTACTGCACAATTAAAAAAAAATTTTTTTAAACAAATATTTCCCATTTAAGGCACTTAGTCTTTTACTAAGTAGTACTACTTTATTTAGTATCCCTTTACACTTCAAAATTCCTTCATTTACCTCTAAAGATATAAATTAAAACAAAATTAAATCTATTAGTTTTTAAAGAGAAATGTTTAATATACAAAAGTTGAAGTCCTGATTTTGTATAAATATATGTATGCTTTGAATAAAATCTACTTCTTTTAATTAACAAAAAGAAATCTTATGAAAAAAATTTGACAATATTGAAATTGACATTCAAGTTGGTTTTGAGTAATAAAGTGTATGGTTTGTCAGTTAAGAGAACTGCTCATTCGACTTGACGTCCTCTCTATTTGCAAAGCTAGTATGTTTCTTGTGGAAAATAATTTCACATCTGATGCCAAATACTTTGGTGGAGTAAAAATTGTTCATAAATACATTTTTATACAATTTTTGAATAAACTAAGTTTACATTGCAATTTAAAAATTTAGTTTCTAAAAACTGTAATATCATGTAATACTATTTTAAAATATTCATTATGAAGTATGTAAGAGTGTAAGAGATGATGGGTGCAAAGTATGCTACAAACTGAAATACTTAAAACTGCTACTGGACCCTGTTACTGGTAGCAGTAGCAGTGGTCCTGCTTTTTGTTCTTGAAATGTAATACCAAGAGTACTGAGCAAGATGTGATGTGGGAATAATACTGAAAAAGGGCACTGGTCACCAAATATAAAATATGCCTATTTCATTTGTATATTTGTTATATATTTTTCAACTCATTATTCTCATAAAAGTAGAAAATCAGATTATGTGTAGAAAAAAAATCTTGTTTGGGGGGGGGGGGGAATTAATTCTTACTCCTCCCGATTCTGTGGTTTAGAAATATCCTGATTTTTGGTTCAAAAAAATGGTCACTTTACCTAATCTTAATATCACCAAGCAGAGCTCATAAACCACAAATACCCCATCATTACTGTTTGATTGAACTTAAGATGTTTTATGAGAAAGTACATTAATCAACATAATAATCAGTAACTGAATTCATGAATTTTATTTTCTTTGCTTACAAAAATACTTATTTACTGATTGATTCATAATTATCTATACAGATGATGTAAGCAATAACATATTTCCCTTTCGCAGGGATGTAGCCAGAAATTTTTTTAGGGGGGGGGTTACGACTACTGCAGCTCACATATATCCATACATCTGTGTGATAAGGGAGTGAAGAATATACATTTTGTATGGCAAAAAATTCCTCATGGGGGGGGGGGTTATGACCCCCTTCCCCCCTTGTCTATGCCCCTGCTCTTTTGTATCAACACACATTCACAATTAGTCTTATACAATTGTATGAAGAGTTATGACTCACCGTATGTACTTTATTTGATATAAAAACATGCTTAATAATTCCAATATTTCTTTTAATTTCAGATATCAAGCTTTATATGAATTAGATGGATTAGCTGTGGTCAATGTAAAAGAAGAGTTAAGCATAAAAAATGCTTTCAAAATCCTCATGTTTCCAGAAGTTCGCTTGTTTCAGTGCTCATCGGCTGCTCTCAAAAAAGAATGGGTGTCACGCATTCATCAAGCTAAGAAAAAGAAGTTGAAATTGTTTGAACGCAGACATTCCTGTGGTACGGATGCCCCAAACCCTTTTGAAGATGAAGGGAGCAATCCATTTGGAGAAGATTCACCTACAAAAAAGAATGTGCAGCTTGAAACACCAGCGTGGCTTTTAGAGCTTCCTGAGGAATTGGACGTGTGCATTGCCTTGCGAGAATTTGAAAAGGCAGTAGACTTGATTCAGAAAGCCAACACTCATTGCGCCGCTTTTCCGAGAAGTACCTCTGTACGAGACACCAAGATTCGAATCGATAACAGGTCAAAGCAGTTGGTCAACATTCTCACCGAGGAACTTAAAGTTTCGCCAGATCGTTCCCTCCACGGCGGTCCGAGAGCCGCCAGAAAAGCAGTGGGGGTTTTAATCAGGCTTGGGAAATCCTCAAAAGCGTGCAATTTATTTTTGAAACGCTGTTCTGCCATGTTGAAACAAAATATGAAACAGCAGAAAGCCGAGGGTGCCACGGCTGGATATGTTGAAAAACTCTGCTCCGTGTTTTTTTCTAGCATTGCCAGCACGGGAAAAGAGTTTTCCAGAGCCTTTGGAAATAATGCTTGTATGTCCCTGTTCATCTGCTGGGCTAAGGTGCAGTTAGAACAGTTTGTTCAGACCTTTTCAAAACATGTTTTCACACCTCAAGTGAGTGCATCTGTCGCCACGGAGTGTATAGCGTGTGCTCGCCAACAGTGTGATTCTCTGCCTGAGGTTGGATTAGATCTCTCATTCGTTCTTAACGACTTACTCTGCTCGCATGTTGAAAGGCTTGTCACGGAAATGAGAGACAAGCTTCTGGAAGCTGTAAAGTTACGCGCCAATGATGACAAGTGGCGACCTCAGAACATGCAGAATTTTGCCAACTGCAAGAAACTGTTGGACGACTTGAGAGAGATGGGTGTGCATTCTGCAGAGGTTTATCTCTTTGATGAATGCTATATTTACTTGACAACGAATAACACAGCATTTGCCAAGATGTATTTGAACTTTCTTGATGATTTGTTGAAGCTTTACACGCCATCCGTTCATGTGCTCATCAGTGAAGCTCTGGCTATTACTTTCCAGACTCAGCTGTACCACGTGAAAAATGCTTTTCAAAAGGCTGCAGATGTTCAAGAAAAGCAGTTCTTGGTGAAGAATGTGACATTCTTGTTGGACATCTCAAAAATAGCCGAAAGTAGATTCACATCGAAATTAGACCGATCGTGTCCTTTCTTTGCCGATATTCAGGATGAGCTTAATAGATTTATATCTGGCTCTCAAAAATCTTCATTTACTAAATATTCATCTACTGCATACATTTGAATTTTAATGTTCTGCATACTTAGTCTGATCTTTGGAAATGAAAATGTTTTATAGTTATGCAAAGAAAAACTTATTTTTTTTTGTGTTTTTATATGTATATTTTATAGTCATGTATTTTCTATACATTGAGAAGTACCTGTTAACTTATGCTGCTTGATATTCAGAGATTTATGTATTACTTTAAATTTCCTTGTTTGCTGTACCTGATTCAGTTTATATGTCAGTTATGTAAATTAAAGAAAATAATTTATAGATTTTTTTTTTTTTTTTTTCATTTTGAAACTTTCCAACACTTCCAAATAAATAATATTATAATTAATTTTTGATAATTAAAAGGTTATTCCTCAGAGTGTTCCTACAAACTTCTATGATGCCCTGGCTATGGCCTTGACTGTATGTATAAAAGATAAATAAGATTGCAGAGTGGTTTGAGAGAACAGCAAATATAGTCCCCCTTTTAAAAAGTTTGAAAAATTTTGATTCAGGTCTGAATTTATTATTAGCTTTTATCTATTCGATAATATTTTTGAAATTTTCCTAATTATTTCCATGGGCACACATATGAGAACTTTTGGAGTCTGTGTGTGGGGGATTTATCTCGGACCTCTCATATACTTTAGTACTAAAATAATAGAACACATTTCAGTGCTCTATAGCAGGGTATCACAAACTGTGCTCTGCATGAAGGTAGCAAGTGCTCTATTGATAAATCTTGCTTTGACCTTGAATTCACAAGCTCCTTTATACATAGAGTGCTCTGTGAAACTATACAAAACACTGTGTCAAAATGGTTCATTATAGTGAATACTTGGGAAGGTTTAATCACCCCCCCTCGACCTGTACATTTTGTTTTACAGGAATGCACAGTAATTTTAATTGCAGTCTATTCAGGTACAGCCTGTTTAAATTGAAGTCAATCATTTCTGAACCACTATCATGATCAAAATTCATTTTATACAGACAGTCCACATCAGCACATTTAATTAAGCAATTTTCTTTTGAATGACTAGGGGCCAAGGCCCCCAGACTCGCTACGCTCGCTTTTCGTATGAGGCATTCGGCCCCTAATCAGACTTATTCATAAAAAAAGACATGATTTCAACAGACAAAACCCGAAGATTGGATCAGATAGAATGTTACTGAGCTACACATTGCTTGGTTCTTGCATGTTCATTGGTACATAAAAATTTAAACTTCACACTACAGTAGACCCCCTCCCCCTCATAACACGGAAGATATTTTGTTATGGGAATCCGTGTTGTACGGGTCCTGAGCTATACTACACCTGGAGTGCGGACTCCGCTTATAATCGCTGGAAAAATTATTTGCACTCCTCAGAAACACAATGATATTTAATGTTGCCATTCAAAAGTTATATTAATTAGGAGCTAAAGCATAATAAAATCAGAACATCTGTTTCAGCTGTATTTTTAATAATGTAAAACCTATTGGACACCCTTTGAATTTGCCACCCATGGCGATTTTTCATTATTTGGCGACTTGCGTACATGTAAAGTTAATAAAAGCTACGGAACAGATAGGATAGCTTGCCACCCATGGCGACTTTTCATTATTTGGCGATTTACACATGCTCACAACCTATAATTACTGTTCATGTAAGGTTACCGGAAAACCGTTATCCATATTTTCATTTACATAATCGTTTGCAGATTGGCGTACTTAGCACCACGAATTATACCATCTCGTCGCGCTAGCAAATATCCAAAGTGTACTGTAACTGCTATAATGGCATAGTTAACGCCGCCCAATATTTCTACTGGTAGCAAATAATCCAGCTGGACGAGAACCGGCTTTAAAATAATCTGCATTTTAATTATTTTTCATTTTCAAGATATTAGTTATTCTGTTTTGGAAAAACGAATAATCGCTAATTCTAAACTCCTGTTGTCTAAGCGAACTTACTATTTGAAAATTGTCAACTTTGTGTAACACATTTTGAGTTACTTATTTCATATAGTTTATATTTTGGCGTAAAATGGGCGTAATTCTAACTCATGTTTGTAAATTTCACGCGATTCTAGATACTTGGAAACGCTTTGTTGCAAAGGAATGAATGATTTTATGCCAAATCTGGCAACCATTCGGTTTATTTTTTCAGTTTTTTATTAATATCTTCTAAAATAATTCGATTTTCAAAATTTAAATCAGCTTAGCAGGTTCCTCGGAATTTTTCGAATCTGTGGGCACCTTAGTCGAAACTCAAATCCCCACGGTTTAGGCGGAGATACGCTGACAAGCTTTTGACAGCGGCCTTTACTTTTTTTTAGAGTAGAGAGAAACTTGATAACTTCTATTTTTATTAATCTTACTCTTCCAAGAGAATATACATCTTACTTTTATTACAAGTTACATATGCTGGACCAGCTGTAACTTTTAATCATCACAACAGATTTCAAAAGTTGTTGATAAATATATTTATGGTAATATAAGGAAAGAATTTAAAAAAAAAAAAATATTTGCCCGACTCCTTGATGAGGATTGAAATTGTAGCAGGAATTTTAAGGGAAATATTTGTAGACACACTCAGTGGAGCGAGCTGCCATATCTCAATAAAATTTAGAATGAAGTATTGGGGTGCATTTAAAAATGTGAAAATTATCTGTTTATAAATTTTATGAAATAATATTTATGCTTGCATGTGTATCTATATTTAAAAACACACACACACACACACACACAAGTGCTATGTATAAACAGTGTTTAAATATATGCATATTGGTTTTATTCAGAATTTACAATTAAAAAGCAAAGTGGTTTGTTAGCAGATTAAAAATAAAATAGCAATACAGCTGAAAAGCATATAATAAGACATATATATATATTTATCTAAAAATATACATGTCTCCAATGGCAGATCCAGAAAAAAAATTTCTGTCACATTTTTATTATAAAATCACATGGATTAACAAAATAACTCTTTATCTTCTATAGTGTGAACTTTGTTCGTCTGGGAGGAGCACGTGCCCCTCCAGGCCCTCCCCCCTCTAGATCCACCAATGCATATCTCCAGGCACTACCTTACTACAGGTTAGTGGTAGTTCTTTTGCTGCTTGCAAATAGCTAACATTTTAAAAATCTTAATAGATAACTTTTGAATGATTAAGTCACGTCCGGACTGGCTCCTTAGGGGGCCCTTACTGATCAATTTAGAGAAAATAGAATATTAAAATATGTAATATTTGGAATTTAGTCTAAAGTGCCTAAAATCACATTTAACTATTTAAGCTTTTGGGCCCCCTCGAGCTATGGGGTTCCTAGTCTCCTCCACTGCACCACTGCGTAAAGACATGAGATTATGGGGAAATAAGTAATCCAATTACTCTGATATATATATATATATGTATATATATATCAAATTACTCTGATTATATAGTATATCCATCTTGGGGGCCTCTCTAGGGGCTCTTGGCAATTGCCGACTCGGTCAGTCTGGGCCTGTATTAGGTATTTGAATATGGATTATATTTCTATAATTGTATTGAAATGCAACTAGAACTTTGAAATACTAAATATCTGAAATGGATTTATCTTCAAAGGAAGATGGCAAAGGCACAAGGGGCCATCCTTAAATGATTCATACTTTTTTCCCCCCTCCCCTCCTTTGTGCTTGTCATTTGTCACGCTATATTAACATAAACATATACTTGCAATTCACAAACAAAGCACTAGTTTTATATCTTAATTTCATATTTTATTTTTAAACTTTTTAACTGTTTCAATGACATTAGTGGGTTAGTAGTTAATTTTCTTTTTTTTCAGATGTAACCATATCCTTAGAACCAACTCTGTGAATGCCTTTCTCAAAATAAATTTAAAAAATCACAGAATTGTTTTAACCCTATCAAAGACACCCTCGAATTCTGATAGTTTCAAAATAACCCCAACATTTCATCTCCTGATTTTAAATGTTTTTATTTTAACCAAAATGTGTGATGCCACAATTCATGTTACCCCCCCCCCTTCTCTCCCCCTTGTTACACACTGTCACAATTTCACAACCCCCCCCCCCTCACACCTCCAAGGGTAACATCACTTATGGAGGGTCTTTAAGACTGGTCAACTATAAGATATGTAGGGTGTCCCAAAAAGGTAGAAACGGATTTTAATCCTTTATCTATTACAGATAAGTGGGCAATGTAAATTGAAAAGGTACTTAAAATGAGGTCAGAAATAAGAATCCATTAACCCTTTGAAACGCAACCCTTTCCCAATACTGAAAAAAGAGCAGCCGTTGCCATCGCTTGACTTAACTACCAGCAAGATGGCGGACGATCGAAACGTTCATCGCATGCCACAGATCTAGAGACCCTTTTTTGATGCAGCTAGCTGTGCCGGCGCAGCCAGCTGCATCAGAAAAGGGTCTCTAAATCTGTGGCACGCGATGAACGTTTCGATCGTCTGCCATCTTGCTGGTAGTTAAGTCGAGCGATGGCAGCGGCTGCCCTTTTTTCAGCATTGGGCAATCTATCCTGCTGTTCTCACATTCTTCCATTTTTCAGCAGATGTCAGTGCTGCTAAAAGTATTCCTGCCAATTTTTATGGGAAATGATGTGCTAAAAAGTAAAGGATTCTCGTGTAACTATGTCACCAACAAGTATTTTTATAGAAATCAAATTTATTCTTCATGACTGACAACAGTCAAAACATCAGAGTTTTGTGTCCTCAGGACGAGGCCACCACACGTTTAAAGGGTTAAGAAAATGAAGTTGGTGAAATGAAGGGCCAAGAAAAAGTGAAGTTGGCAAACTTAATAAAAAATGTTTAACAAAACTATAATTCACTTTTTATTTCTGTTAGATTTTGTAAAATTCTAACTTAATAGAGAATATCATTAAGCTTTTTTTTTTTTTTTAAAAAAAAAAAACAAACCAAAAGCAATATTATATTTTCTAATTATAGCGAACTAAAAAGATTTTTTAGAACTAGTTGGAAAATGTACAAATCTTTATTTTCATTCAATCAAAAACTAGTAGGTTTGGCAAAACTTAGTTACAAAAATGTAAAATAAAAAATGATGTCATTTCTTTTCTGGTAGACATTTAACCCTCTAAGTGTCTTGGAAATGAGGAAATAATGTGAAGTTGTTTTCATGCTAAAATTTTCAAGTAACTTTAAAATTAAAAAAAAATAAAAACTTTGATTGGATAATTTGTAATTATTAAATAAGCTAATAAATTACGAGCTTTAGTATCAAAACATGTTTTATGATTCCTGAGTGGTGCAAGCATTGCAGTGAAAACTGGAATATAATGGGAGGGATTTTACACCACAGCTGCTTGTAGTGTTAAATACGTTGTTAAAAACCGATATTTGACTTTGCAGTTAAAGGAATTATTCCCTTAGTAAAAAAAAGTCTTAGCAAAGGCCCTGATTGAGTATAATTCTTACAAAATAAGCTTGAAAAAGGGCTATTGTTCATTTACACTAAATAACTTTTCTCGAGTCAATTTTCAGAGTTACTTAAAACACGTACTGAGGAAGTATTGTACCCGAAAAGCTATGCATTATTCTGTTTTAATTTAATGATTACTTGCATTCATAAATAATGTCATGTCACTATCATCAATTTCCTATTGTCAGCTAATGCATAGTTGCTTTTTTCCCCCCTCTGCCACAAAAATAATCAAAGATGGTACCTTGAATTAATAAATTTTAAACACATAATTATTATTAGGCGAGGTTTTCAAAGATTAAAGCCAGGTATTACTGCTATAATCACATGATGATTTGATTACAAGATTAAATTAATCACCAAAGCTAAAATATAATAAATTTTAAATCAGCAATGAAGTCCCTGAATTTTATTTTTATGTTGTTATAATGTATAAATAAAACACAATACAGATACTATAGTATTTTACGTAATTTTTTTTTCAACAGTATTATAGAGTCAAGTTTTATCTAATTGAGAGCTGATTTTATCCACCACCTAAATGGTATTTATAAAATAACTCATTAATAATATTTAGGAAATAGTAAATTTTATTTCTTTAATGGTGTGTTTAAAAAAAATGATTTTGTGTTCATAAGTACAAAAAACTAATTAAGTACTTTAAAATGCTTAGGATGTTTTGTTACAAGCTGTACTATACACTGAAATAAAAGATAATCCTTTATCTGTTCCGAAACTTTTAGGAAAAAATACTTGAAAATTTCTCAGAAAGAGTGAAAAATTTTGCTGTGGTACAGTGGCGCACTCAGGATTTGGGTTTGGGAGGGGGGGGGGGGGGTTAGAAATACTGCTGAACCCGGTTATAGTGACCTAGATTATAGTTATAACTCTCTTATAATGTTAAAACACTAGCACTTGTTCATGTAACACAAGCCCACTATCAACATAACTCATTAGAGTCATAAATAATTATTCAACTTTTCAATGATGTTGTACTCAAGTTAAACTTTATTTCATACATTAACTGTAACTATTTATTTAAAAACCAATATCCCCCACTTTTAATTAATCCCCCCTCCCCCCCCCCCAAAAAAAAAAAAATTAGAAATAATTTGGAGACAATTTAAGAAATATTTTAATTCATTAGTGATAATTTTCAATTATTAAACCTTTTCACATCTAGCTCTCCAGTTTTAGAGGGGCTTTAGCTAAAGTGACCAGACGTCCTGCTTTTGGTGGGACAGTCCAGATTTTTACCTATATGTCCTGCTGTTCCACAGAACCCTAAAAGTCCCGATTTTCCATTCCTGTGGCGCCTGAGTCCAGCTTTTTGAAAAATAAATAACTGTAAAATAAATTGAGAATAAATTCACATGAAAATGATTGTGTTATTTACAAAGATTTTTGTTACTTAACACCAGTTTTTTTTTTTAATTGATGAAAATGATTATTTTATAACATGTATTAAGACATACCTATAATTAATGGATTGTGATTCTATAGTTATTCTTAGAAAGCAAACTATTTTGGAAAGTTATCTAAAAATTAACAATAAAATTATTTAAAACCTAAGTTTATATATATATATATAATAAGCCTATTTTATTTGTATATTTGCTATATTTTTTTAAATTCATTTCTCTCATAAAAGTAAAAAATCAAATTATGTGTAGAAAAAAAGAAAAAAAAAAAAAAAAACCTTGCGGGCTGGGGGGTTGTTCAGGATTGATTTTTATCCCTGATTGGAATGTCCTGATTTTCGGTTCAGAAAAAATAGTCACATTAGCTTTAGCGCCCTCCCTGGGTCCGCATATGCTGTGGCATCTCATGCTTAAGATTTTTTTTTTCCAGGAAGTTTTATAAAAGGCACAGTTTTTTCATGTATTTCAGTGTGTAGTGCAGCTTATAAAGAATCATCCTCAATCTTTTTCATGTCCCTGGTGAAATTAGCTTATTAAATTTGTGTACCAAGACTGTGAGGTAGATCTTGTTTTTTCGACATAGTGTACGGCGAAGGACGTACCCAGGGGAGTGGTCCAGGGGGTCCTGACCCCCCCCCCGAAATTTCAGTTTTTGTTAACAAAATAAGAGTGGTGATGTCATTTGTGAAAAATTCTGCCTTTGTCACAGTTTGGACCCCCTCCGAGATTTTTTTCTGGGTACGTCCTTGTGTACGGCTAAAAATGTGTGTATGTCAATCGCATGGAATTTAAAATAAACAGATAATGTTTTAAATCCCCAAAGATAGATGGCACCACTACATAATTCGTAGATGGATGCTTGCAGCCAGGGAGTAATAGGGGGGAGGAGATAAACGTTGTATGGCAGCAGCCAGGGATTTCCGTCAACAATTTTCGGCTGAAAAAGATGGCGCTGCAATAGAAATCCTCCCTGTCTGTCGTCTGCTTCCTCCTACCCCTTCCCCAACCGGTTTCAGTTTTCCCGCCCGGTTTCAGTTCTCCCGCCTTTCCACATTCCAACTCTTCCTCTTGTTGCTTTGTCGCTCGCTGTTCGTGTTGGTGATGTGCTTATTTTTCTAAAGTTATTATAGTTTGAACATAAAAAAATAATAACTAAAAATTACCATATCTTGGCTTCTAAAATATGAATATGTTTGAAAAATAAAACTTAACTACAAAAGAATTGTTCACCATCAAAGGCATCGTAAACAATTAAACGAAACCTCCATTTTATACATTTATTATTTCTTTCAAGTGCTACTTTAAAAGAACTTACCTTATAATACCAAAATTTCTTCCAGATCAACTATAATTAACAACAAATCCAGGGCTCAATTAAAAAAATTCTTGACTATAGGCACAACTTGACTGTGGTCCCCCAAACACTGATGTAGGTAGCATGAAATTTTCAAAAGTCAATTACTGTAAATGCCCTAGTTTTGGCTTTTTTTTTTCTTCTCCCAAAATGACAATCATCTATTATTTTTCATTATGAATTTAATGAACAAATTCAAGCTGTACATAAATAACTAAGAATTTACAACTTTTTTCAACCCCTTTGGTTATAAATGCCATTTAGTCATCAAGTAGATTAGCAATTTGTTTGAAAAAATTTGAAAGGATATTTAAAATATGCCATCTAAAAAAAAACAAAAAACTTAAGAAAACTTGAATTGTGTTTTTAGTTTTTTTAGACCCCCAAATGTTGGGCCCCTAGGCCTGGGCCTGAACAAATAAAATACCTAGACAAAATTTTCATGCCGTAATTACCACACTGAAATTCAGCATGAAAAATAGCAACACTAATTTCGATTGTTGATTTATTTATATAAAATACGGGGGGGGAGGGGAGAATATAAAAACCATATATGAGCATCAAGATATATTGTTTTCATTTGCGAGTAAGAAACAGAATTCAAAGAGATCATCACCCATTCCATAATACTCCCTGTTGACTAAATTCATCCCTATTTGGCGGCGGAGCGAAACGCCATGAGAACGGAAGGCCCATATTTTCATGCCGTAAAAATGTTTGTCCACTGCGGCATCATAAAAAAGGAGGCCGTCGGTAAGTTTCCCTCCCTGTCCCTGGTAAATTCTTCCTCCCTGTCGTCTGCTTCGGTGGAAGCCGCCATCGGTAAGTTTCGGTTGTCGATGAATAACTTGTTTCTTAAATTCGCTTCGAAAAAGGTTCGGAAAAAATACAAAACTGTGTTTTATTAATAAAAGTACTCAAGTAGAGTTATTTCTGTTTCATGTTTTACGTTAAAATATGTTTTCTTTTTTATAAAATGCATAATTGGCTTATTGGCTCATAGGGAGTAATGCTAAACACGGGAGGAGGCCGATCGTTGCGCCTCCTTTTTATGCGCGGCAGAGTTGACGTTTCTCCAACGTTTCGCTTTATCTCCTCCCCTATTACTCCCTGCTTGCAGCTTAATAACGGCAACAGAAGGCAGGCTGCTAGAAACAGCAACAGAACAGATTTGATTGGCTGCCGAGAGCTTCTCGTTTTTTACACACGCTGGTTTTTATATTAATTAGTTAGTAATTTTAAAGCACCAGATTCTTGCAGTATTGTGTATTTGTTAATTATAACCGTGTAATACTTATTATACAAGTAATTATAGTTAAAACCTAAACCATATAAGGTACCGCACCTATGATGTTTTCATACATCATGTCTTCAATCGGAATCTTTGTCCCGTTACTGTTTCTAGCCGCTTTATAGCAGAAGTCGACAGCAATGTCGCCAAGTAGAGAATATATAATTCTTTTGGTGGGGGATGGGAGAGCCACCAGGTCCATGTCTTGGAAATCGCCAAGGAATAGTTGCACGTCTTGAAATAGATGCCGCTACTACAACTCGGATTTAAAGTTGCAAATATTAGTTGAAATTATCTTTAATGTCTTCAAATACCACTGAAAAGAAGGTCGCAAAATGTTTTAGTCATTACTCAACAGCTTAAATTGAATACTATTTCACCGGCTATCGAAATCATGTGGTTTTTCTCATTTGTTTATGTCACGCAAGCGCAGTAATTTCACTACTTGCCACAAAATCGCAGTTTGCAAGCGTGGCGCAAATTTGCCAAATGTGACAGACCAGCTAAGCTCTTGGAGTTTGTTTATGTTTCCACCATGGTTTCCACTTGTAAACATTGTGGATGGAAGGGAAGGTGTCCCGGTCAGCAAGGTCTTTGAGTATTTCCTTCTACCGTATTTATTTATATATTTCTTATCTGATAAATCATTGAATTCTTTACTTCATTAGTTTTAACAATTATTTATTTAATTTTTAGATTATCACCGGAAAGTTATCTCTTATTTGTCATCATTTCACCCTGCGAATACTGATACATTCCTAGTCTCTTTTTGAGTTGTGGAATAAAGAAATTGTTTTGTCTACTCAATGAGCACACGAGGAAATTGGTATTATTATATTGATTGAAATTTATTAATCAAGTTCAACCTTAAATTTTTGATAAACTGTTTTTATTTCTGTTCCTTTTTTGTTTAATATCGAGCTCTTTATATTCAATACGAATATTTTAAAATCAGTGTTCTAGAGTAAATTTAATATCCTGTGACATAAAACTTTACCCTTCATGAAAAGTAAAGAAACAGCTTTGATATTATCCCTTTTTGGTATTGTTGTTTTGGCTTCCCAAACTAGCTTTTTTTTATATATATATATATATTTTAATGCAAATACATTGATAAAGCAATTACTTAATACAATAAAGAAAATTTGAAATTCACCTTTAAACAAAAAGCAAACAATGGCTAGTTACTGCCACATACCATGCCATTTTTCATACCAAAACAAGTAACACACACAAAAAAAGGAACATTGACTAAAAAAGATGATATCAAAGTGGAATCATGCATAATAAACCCTTCTCAAAAAAGGGTACTTGTGGATTATAATGGCCACTAAAATACAGTCGTTTTTCCGAGTTGTAGTAGCGTCATCAAACAAGACGTATCACCAAGATGTTGGTGCTATAATACTGCTAAAAGTTTGCAGACCTACAGTAAAGCTGCAATCTTCCCATAGTTCTTGTGTCTCCAGGGTTTCTACAGACCTGGAAAGTCAGGGAAATGAGTTTTGGTCAGGGATTTGGGGAAAAAAGTCAGGGAAATTAGCAGAAATTGAAGAAAGGTCAGGGAAATGCAAGAAAAATTGAATTTTGCGGTAAAATCAAGGAAATATTTGCAGTTTGAACCTAAGTATAGAAATTGTTTTATTTTCATTTTCTCATTCAACCTTATAAATAATTTTAAAATGCGTTTTTTATGAGCATATCTTGTGCAGTTTAAATATGCTTAATTTTATCCTAAATTATTATCAAACAGTGTTTTTGTTTGAATCCAGTGATGTCAAATAAGATTCTTGTATATATTAATTTTTTTATTATTATTATTATTTGTAAAAAAAGGGGCAAAATATATAAAAATTATTATTTAAAGGATATAATGTTAAAAATAGAAACGCAAAATTCGGGAAAGCACGCTAGATAAAGTCAGGGAAGAGCGTGATAGATGTCAGGAAAAGTCAGGGAAGCAAAAGCTGTAAAATCTGTAGAAACCCTGGTCTCGACAAACAGGCTCAGTGGCCTCTATAATCTACAAGCATCCATAAAAGTGTTCTTATGTAACTCTTTTATATGTCAGTTTAATACATAAAATGTAGCAAATGCTTAGAGGTATCTTCCTTTCCTGTAACACTTTTCCGTACTTTTGGAATCAGCCAAAAGGAATTGATTTTTTTTTCCCTTGTTGCCAGGACAATTTTGCATTAAAAGAACTGTGTTATTCTAAAAAAGTTAGCATGTTTAGGAGAAATTTGGGTCTTTTAGCAGATCCTTCACAGAATATTTTATCCTAAAAATGGACCTTCCACAAAATATTTTTTCTCAAATACAGATACAATATTTTTCATTTTAAAAATGAACCTTTCAAAAAATTCTTCCATTGGTAAATGGCCCCCGTCACAAATCTAATTGTTAAATTTGATAACAGATTTTAATTGTTAGGTACATTACAAGTTTTACATAGCACTTATTGAAGCTGCTTAAAGGAAAACATGTGTCTAATATTATTTATTAAAATATAAGATGAAAGCCCCCCCCAGGCCTGGGGGGGGGCTTTCATCTTATCTTTAATAAATAATATTATTTACATAAATCAGTATACATGAATAAATTTGATGTGTTTATTTATAAAAAATCTGTATGTGTTTGTTCATAGATATATAGGCCTTTTTTTAATAGGACTTTCTATAAAATGTCTTAAAATGGAACTTAATTTAAATATCTAAAATCATATATTTTTCACTAATACATGTTACAGGACCCTGTTTTCACAAATTCACAGAAATAGGACCCTGGCTAGAAAAACCTGATTGAACACTAATTCGATTCATAAAATTATGAGTAAATTTTTCACAGTTTCACCGAAACATGACCTTGTATGAAAAATCTGGCAGAGCATGCAGCTGAAACGTTTTAATATATAGTGATTAAATATTTTTTGTTTGTGTGCTTGCAATCAAGTTCTGTTTATTTCCTTTGTGAATTGATTTTTATATAATACATCGTGATGTCTATTTTTTAACTGCCCCAAAGTTATAAAAGTGTTTCCTTCCTGTATGAAGATCGCATCATAAATATTTTTTACCAAAACTGAAAGTTGTGCATACTAAAACTTTTGGTATTTATTTCAAAATTGGTAGTTTTGAAAAGAAATCAGCTCCTCAGAAAAATTAAATGGAAAGTTGGCTAAATTTTAATAGTGGTTTGAGTGTGTGTAATGTATTGTACTTTGCTCATGAATGCTGTTTTTATGTGTTGTTTGCTTAAAATCATAAACTTATTGTTTTAAAAAGTGTTCATCTACAATTCTATGCATAGTATAGTATATGGTATATGCAGGCGAATACTTAATTGAAGCTAGGAATGTGTCTTTTTTAAAAAGAACATAGCTGTACAGAAGAAAAATCTAATGGGATATCAGAAATAAATCCCTTTTTCTAATAAAGAGTGTCCTGTTTGATAAATGGTAACTGGTTAATACTGAATTTATAAATTTGTAAAATCATATATTTTTCACTAATACATGTTACAGGACCCTGTTTTCACAAAATTATAAAAAATCTGTATGTGTTTGTTCATAGATATATAGTTTTTTTTTAATAGGACTTTCTATAAAATGTCTTAAAATGGAACTTTAATACTTAATTTAAATTTGTGAAATCATATATTTTTCACTAATACATGTTACAGGACCCTGTTTTCACAACTTCACAGAAATAGGACCCTGGCTAGAAAAACCTGATTGAACACTAATTCAGATTAATAAAATTATGAGTAAATTTTTCACAGTTTCACCGAAACATGACCTTGTATGAAAAAATCTGGGCAGAGCATGGCAGCTGAAACGTTTTAATATATAGTGATTAAATATTTTTTGTTTTTGTGCTTGCAATCAAGTTCTGTTTATTTCCTTTGTGAATTGATTTTTATTATAATACATCGGTGATGTCTATTTTTTAACCTGCCCCAAAGTTTTAAAAGTGTTTCCTTCCTGTATGAAGATCACATCATAAAATATTTTTTACCAAAACTGAAAGTTGTGCATACTAAAAACTTTTGGTATTTATTTCAAAATTGGGTAGTTTTTTGAAAAAAAAATCAGCTCCTCAGAAAAATTAAATGGAAAGTTTGGCTAAATTTTAATAGTGGTTTGAGTGTGTGTAATGTATTGTACTTTGCTTCATCAATGCTTTTTTATGTGTTGTTTGTTTAAAATCATAAACTTATTGTTTTAAAAAGCTGTGCTTCATCTACAATTCTATGCATAGTATAGTATATGGTATATATGCAGGGCGAAATACTTAAATGAAGCTAAGGAAAGTGTCTTTTTTAAAAAGAACAATAGCTGTACAGAAGAAAAATCTAATGGGATATCAGGAAAAAATCCCTTTTCTCAATAAAGAGTGTCCTGTTTGATAAATCTGCCCTACTCCTGTTGAAAAGAAATATGAACATTTGACATTTCAAATCTTATGTTCTATTATATACATATATGTATATATATATATAGATATGATCTTAAAATGAAATTAACTGTATACAGAACAAAAATTTATCAAAATAAATGTATGTTAGTCTGAAACAATTTTCTTTTCTCTGTGCATTAATTTCAAGTCAGTTTATTTTGTGAATTTTTATCATGTCACATTGTCATAAATTTACTTATTTTGGTTTTTCAAAAACTACATACAAAGATGATTTTGTTTTCTTGTTTGCAGGCTGTCTTGTAATGGTTGGATTTGATAGAAATTCTTCTGCTGTGAAATATAATAAATTGGATTATGTTATCGCTGGATCTGTTAGTGGTTTTATTACACGCTCTTTATTTCAACCTCTCGATGTTGTCAAAATTAGGTTTCAGGTAATATTGATCTTTAATCTGTGAAATTCCTTAATGAATTTTTTTATTTTTTGGCATAAGGAAAATTATTTAGAATATTCTCAAACTACATATTGACATGTTTCACTTTAATGATTATCTGTCACTGCAATAGGTGATCTAAATTATTGCTTGAGCATTGTTATTAATACAAAAAAAGGCTGCATTTGTGATAGTTTTTTTTTCAATACATATATAAAACTGTGATGAAATTTTACAAAATTTAATGATTGGCTTTATTTATGATTTATTGTATGCATATACAATCAAACCTTGTTTTATGGTCACCTGCTTATAAGGTCTCCCTAGCACTTAGAAAAGCCCTGGCTGACTGAATTGTAATTCTGCATAATTTTAACATTGCTTATATGCTCATGCATCATATCTATATTAGCTTATATGGTCAATTTGAGCATTGTTAGAAATATTTCTGAAAATTGACAAAGCTATCTTTCACTAAAAAATTAGCAATCTAGCCTCTGTTCATTCTGTTGAAAAGGAAAGGGTCAGTTTACAGAGTTACAAAAAGGGCTTATCTTATCTCCCACCACCCCACTCCTATTTGCTACTGAAAGCTACTCATTTCTATTATTGTCAACTTTTGCAAGTAAATGATGCATCAATCATTAAAGAAAATAATGATTGGTGCATATTCATCTGTTATGTGTAATCGTTAAAATTAACCCTCTCGTTATCGAATTATGAAAAATCAGAGAAAAAAATCTGTCTAGCATTTAATGCATCTGAAATACTATTATAAATGATGCAAAAATATTTTTTTTCCCAATGTCGATTAATATTACTATTAATATTAATTCCCAATGTCGATTAATATCGACTTTTTCTTATATTAATTTCTGCATTTTCGAAGCATTTTGTTATGCTAAAATTAATTTAAAAGGATGCACATATTAGGTAAAGGTTGAGGAATAAGAAAAAAACTATACTTACCTTAAAAAGAAAAAAAAAAAACTGTAAAAAATCAGCGTAAATATTTTCTTAATTTTTCTCCTGTAACAATGAAGCGAAAACTGTAAAAAATGATTTAATTGGACTAGTACTGCAATCTAGGCACGATTTATGCATCTAGTGAAGAGCCTCGTATACTCTCTACATGAGTGAATGATATTGATATCACTGAAAGAAAAAAAAACTAAATTCAATTGTTTTCTCTCTAAATATTGCTATTTGAAGTAGGAGCCTGATATGAGGTTCAGGGTGACGAGAGGATTAATTATGTGTAATCTTAAAAAATCTGTTACGTGTAATGTAATGTTACTTGCAAAAACATGCATCCCAAGACACTTTAAAAAGATGGCTGTTTACTTTTATCCCATGTATTGTCATCCTGCTTATAAGATCACTTTTCTACAGTTCGTTGACCTTATATTGAGGTTTGATTGCATATATGCCATTCTACAAAAAACATAGGTTTTCAAAGTTAAAATTTAGAAACAAAACAATTCTTCATTTGAAAAAAAAAAAAAAAATAATTTATATTGCTCTTTTTATACTTCTTATTACTCCCATATAGTTGGTCACATTCTTTTTAAACTTTTTTTTTGTTGTTGTTGTTGTAATTGAAATTTTGAACACGAACCGGGGATACAAACTAGTAACAAAGAATACACTTTTATGAAAGAAATAATAAATGCATGATATCTTATGGGGCAGTCAATACTGAATGTAAAATAAGTTTTAATTTTTGTTTTAAAACTGATGTTTTAATAGATATTTATAGAAAAAAGAGAACTTTCAAGATATCTTAAAAATAAAGTGATTTGTTAAATTAATTTTTTAAAATATTTAAAAGCTTTTCATTTAAAAATAAACCTGTATTTTTTATTAAAGACAAAATTTAGACTAACTAAAAATTATATATCAGTCAAATATTTGATTTTTTAAAAAGTTATATTCTCCATTACATTTATATTGTAACGGAGGATACAAATTGATATGTTTTTTTTTATATTATGTTGGTTTAAAGTTAACATATCATTTTAATTTAGATATTACTAAAAAAGTGCTTTATTATTAACTAAAAAAATAATTTTAGTAAATAAACAAATTTTACTTTTTAAAATCAAAAATGGAGGATACACAATGTCCCATTTGACTTCAGAGAGAAAAATGTTCAAATTCTTACAAATTAAGCTGTTTAACTTCCCTGTGAAGAACAGATATTGAAAACGATTACTTGTGATTCTAATCCTCTGTAATGAAGTGACAGGACTGCCATTTATGGGAAATTCTTGCACCTTATTGAATTTTGGACAGAGGATACAAGAAAGACTGTGACAGTAATTCAAAAGATAATTAAAGCTGAAATTTTTATTTCTTTTGTAACAGAATTAATTTAAAACTGTAAAAAAAAAATCTAGTAACTGAAATTACTCTATTGAATTTGTATCTCTTTTTGTATTTAACAAGTAAGTGAACAAGTTAATGGAGGAAAATGTGTTGTGAGGTATTTTGAACGGAAGAATACAAGTATCCCTCCGTTCATTGAAAAAAGCAAATAAAAACATCATCAGTTTTTATTAATTATATTTAAAAATCTGTGATAATATTTAAAATGTCTTATAAGACTATATTAAAATAATTATTTCTAAAACTACCAACCACAAACTGCAAATAGTGTTTTGTAAAATGGCCCATATAAACTAAATACGAGAGTCAATAAACTCAAAAAATAGCAAAATTACCAAAAGGATCATGACGCAGGAACTCACAAGAACCATAAAACGATATAATTGTAGCATGTAATCTTGCATAACTACTACTCAGTTCTCTCTCCCAAAACCCGATATCTGTTCCCAGAATTCTGTGCAGCTCTATTATTCCTTTTTCTTGCGATTAAGTTCATTTTGTCTTGATATTGTGATATTCATCCTCGTGTATAAATGTTATAAATAAATTTGTTCATTTATTATTAAAAAAAAGATTCATCTTATTGCACGCATGTCACTGATATCATATTTCTTGTATCAGGATTTAAGGTCCGCCCTGTTTTTTACTGAGACCGGTAAGCATTCCATTTTATTTGCTGCCTACTCAGTTCTCTCTCCCAAAACCCGATATCTGTTCCCAGAATTCTCTGCAGCTCTATTATTCCTTTTTCTTGCGTTTAAGTTCATTTTGTCTTGATATTGTGATATTCATCCTCGTGTATAAATGTTATAAATAAATTTGCTCATTTATTATAAAAAAAAAAAGATTCATCTTATTGCACGCATGTCACTGATATCATATTTCTTGTATCAGTATTTAAGGTCCGCCCTGTTTTTTACTGAGACCGGTAAGCATTCCATTTTATTTGCTGCCTATGCTACAATAATTACATCAAAACAAAAGACAAAGAAGATATTGGATCTCATTTCTATAAATATATGTATATGTATAAATTTTTGCTTTTCTTACTTTCTTTCAATTTTAATAGTTAAGATTTTTATTTCCTGTAGCTTCAAATTGAACCAATACACCCAAAATCAGAGCATTCAAAATATAAAGGTACATTGCATGCATTACGCAGCATTGTTCGTGAAGAAGGAATTCATGCCCTTTGGAAAGGCTTTGTTCCTGCACAGTTTTTATCTACATCATACGGGGCCATGCAGGTCAGTGTGAATGTTTGTAATTTATTTGTTAAATAGCACTTAACAGAGTTCCAAAAATATTGCTAATTTTTTACAATCATAAAAGTGATTTCTATTGTGTTTTCAGTTATGTTTAACTTATGTGCTAAATTGTGGGTTGCACGAGGCTTATTCGGAAAGTCAAGTTCCTTTTTGAAAAAGAATTAGTAAAAAATTTTTTTTTCAAGCCAATTTTATTTTTACACGAAAGAGCATACCTTAAGCTATTTTCTAAATAATTTCCGCCAATGTTCAAACACTTGTCATAGCGGGTTACCAGCTTTTCTATACTTTCTTCATAGAAACTTCCCACCAATGACGATAACTGTGACTCTACAGCATTTTTCATTTCATCGTCAGATTCAAAGAGCTTGCTGCCTAGCTCACATTTCATGTCCAGGAGCTAGTGGTAGTCGGATGGCACCAAGCCTAGGCTGTACGGCAGGTGATCGAACTGCTCCGAACGAAACTGTCGAATCATCTTTTGAGTGTCACCAGCAGTATAAGGTTGAGCATTGTCATAGAGCAACACAGTTCCTTTACTGAGTATTCCTCTATGTTTGTTTTGAATGCACATAGTCGTGGTTATTGTCATTGGCAGGAAATTTCTATGAAGAAGGTATAGAACAGCTGGTAACATGCTACGACAAGTGTTTGAACATTGGCGGAAACTATCTGGAAAAATAGTTTAAAGCATGCTCCTTCATTAAAAAATAAAATTGCCTTGAAAAAAATTTTTTTTACTGATATTTTTTTCAAAATGGCACTTACTTTTTGAATGCACCTTGTATATTGTTCTGCTGTGAGTCTGCAGAATTGTAATTTTCACAGTAGTGCACCAGGCTGCACTACTATGTAAAAGTCAAGTCAAACATTGGTACAACAGTCCCTACGCGGGGCCAAGGCCTGCTCTGCCTAACTGTGCCTTCGCAACCATAGGCTCTGGGGTGCAGATGCGTATGCCTTGGCCAGGTGGTCAGCTTGACGTGAAGCCCCTAGTGTTTGACTCCAAGCAACCCTTGGTCCTCATTTTATCAACCCACTCAAGCAGAGGCGTAGCCAAGGGGGGGGGTTAGGGGGTCATAACCCCCTCCCCCCCCCCATGAGAAATTTTTTGCCATACAAAATGTATATACTTCACTACATTATCACACATGTATATGTATCACACATGTACATGTACATGTATATGAGTTGCAGTAGTCGTAACCCCCCCCCCATGAAAAATTTCTGGCTATGCCCCTGCACTCAAGGGATGAAAGGCTGAATCGACCTTACCCAGCCTGGGATTCGAACCTGGACCTGTCAGACGGCAGCTCGGTGCTCTAACCATTACACCACTGGGCTTTGCTATAGTAATATATTTACATAATTAACAGACAGGGAGAAGGGTTTACATTTACAGGATTTCATATTTCTTTCTGGCAACATATGAACATTCTTTTGATAGCCAAATTATGTAATACTAGCTGTGTACCTGTTCTTTGTACAGGAGGAAGCAGATATTTTTCTAACAAATGTGATTCAAATTTATTTAATCAGAGCAAAACTATCAAATCGTTTCACTTGTAACCTGGTATTATGATAATTAACTTAAACAAACAACAACAACAAAAAACACTTTGTGGAAATTTGTAATCATTTTTTTTCTAACAATATGAAGCTCTATGCACTACAGAGAAAATTATTTTTGCATTAGCTTGTCGACCATTTGCCTCACAAACTCTGATTAAGTGTCAATAATGCATGAAACAATTTCATTGATTGCCAGATTGCAGCCAACAAAAGGAAAATAAAACATCAAATTTTCAGTATTTGATATCCTGGAGACGATGCTTTGGTGTTCTTTGAACTTTTGAGAGAATAAATATTTTTGAAGCTTTTTTTTTGCTCTTTTTTTTCACCGAAAAAGACCTTTTATTTGAAATTTAAAAGTGAATTTTTCCTAATCATAGATTAATATTGAAAGATAAGCATCATCTACGAAACTATAACTCTTGAAACAGTTCCAATTTTTTCGATAGTAACCTACCTCTAAAGTGCTACAAAGGATAAATGCATATGTGCTACAAAGGGATCAAATGCGTATGTGCATGTGCGGCTGCGAATGACCTGTGGGACAGCAGCGTGGCTATGTAAAAGAAATATGTCAGTCAACCATTAGATATCATCAAAATTAAATTTTAGGTAATATTGACATATAAACAGGATCTAAAATTCCTGTTTATAATCTGTTAGTTAATGTATTTGATAACATTTTCATCTAGTATCTCAGTGCCAATCACGCTGCTCTTTTATTTGCTTGCTTTTGTAGAGATACGTGGCATGAATAACTCCTCTCCCGCCCTTTTTTTTCAATTCCTACTCTTAGTTCACACTCTCCCTCTATATATCGTGTTCAAATTTTCAATTGTTAATAAAATACTTTTTTATTCATCCACTCAAGTTCAAATATATTTTTTTAAACTTGTAGTGGATGACACTTGATGTTAATACAGTTTTGATCCCAATCGACTGGATAATTTATCTACAGGACCGCCCAAAAGATTCTAAATACATTACGCTCTATGGGCCAAAATTTATTGAACCATCGCCATTTGTTGGTGAGTTTTGCCGAAATATTGCCCAATTTGGCACCAAAACTTATTTTGTATTTTGCATAACTCTAAACCTTTTACTTGTAGAATTTTGAAATTTTGTATTTAGAACTATTGTAACATTAACTGGGCATCTCTCTCTCTCTCTCTCTTTTTTTTTTTTTTCCATTTCCTACTATTAGTTCACACTCTCCCAATGTATATTTATATACAGTAGAGAGCCAGAAATCCGCACAGCTTGGGACCATGGCTTGTGCGGATTTTAGGATTTTGCAGATTTCGGGCCATAAAAGATAAATCATTGCATTTCCAATTTTAAAAAAGTAGAATACAATTACAATGAAGTTAAAATAGTTAAAAGTATTTCACTTATATTTTCACATTAAATACAAAAGCATAGGAGAAAAAAAAAGAAAATTACATGAAAACTAGCAAAGCAAATGGTTTCAAAATTTCCTTTTCTAATTTTGAAAGCATGTTCTATGGTGATTTATTTTAAAATATTATTTTTGTCTATTTCCAGTTTCTTTTTTTTCTTTTCTTTATTCATTTTTGAAAATTGTATATTATCATTAATTCTGTTTTGTTACAGAACTTTGCTGCTCTAAAAATTGAAGGTATTCTTCTCTTAACTTTAAACTTTTATCAAATGGATTTTATTATTATTATTACCCAAGTTTTCATCATCAGAATCATATTTATCTAGATTCAAGACACTTTTAAACAATTTCATCACTGGTGGATGATTTCGAATTTCATTATTTACGTCAGAGAAGGTGTGCGGATTTCGGACCTTTGCGGATTTTAGGTCGGCGGATTTTTGGCTCTCAACTGTATCTTGTTCAAATTTTCATTCGTTAATAAAATACTTTTTATTCATCCATCAAGTTCAAATACATTTTTTTAAACTTGTAGTGGATGACACTTGATGTGAATACAGTTTTTTCAAACATTAATTCATTAGTTAAATTTAATTAATTAATTTAATTAAAAGTAACTAAAATAAATTTTTTCTTTGTTGACCTAAGTAGGAATTGTATTACTTGAATATATATTACTTGTTTATTTTACCTTAACATCCTGGGATGACCTCCACTGTTTACTTGCACTTGTAGCATGTTTGGCATTGGCATACTTAATGAAAATATCATCAAAAGTACTCACCAACAGATTATTACCAGGAATTTTAGATCAAAGACCAACATTACCTAAAATCTAGCTTTGATGATATCTAGTGCTTGAAATAAAGAGCTTTTCTATGTTGACAAAGAAACGGTGTCTTTTATATAGACTAACTCTTTGGCCTATTATTACAATCAGTTTTCAGATGACTAAAAAAAAGCTGTTAGTTTAAAGTTCAAGTATCCTCCAATAAATGTTAATACAAAAATCCGAAGAAAGACTCAGAGGTTGGAAAAACTACATTTTTGTAGTGAACTATAACTACTTTTCAAAAAGTGTAGTTAGCTGACTACAACTACTTTTGAAATGCAGTCACTACTTAACTACATTTAGGGAACAAATTTTGCTGAAGTATTCAGTTTGCTTTCGCATTAAGGATATTGATAAACTAATTAGGAGAAACTAATACTATTAATTAGCAAAAACTATTACTAAATCATAAACAATTGCTAAAACTAATAACTCAGTTAAGTTGTTAGTGACTATGAAATCTCAGTGAAATTGCCAGATAGAACAGCATATGATTGCATAATTTACCTCCTTTTCACACAAACCGTTGTGAAATCATTTTAAGTTGACAATCCTACCATGATGAGTTTTGCACCAAATTGTTTTCATTGGCATGAGACCACTGTCTCATGCCAGAAAGATAAAATTTAGAATAAAAGTGGAGTAATACATTATTAATTATAACATGATTTAAGTATGAAAATGTATCACTACCATTTTGTTATGTATCGAAATATTTTAAAAGATTGTTTCATAAAATTAAGCAAATATTTTCAGTTGTCACATATGCTTTCAGATCTATAACTCAATGGTATTTTTAGTTTTTAGCATTTGAAACATTTTCTCAACAAAGTAAGAAGTTGTTGCCGGATAAAGCTTTGAATGAAGTTACTAAACCTCTAGTAAATTTTACCTGTGGTTCTCTTGCTGGTTGCGTGGCAACTGTTGCAAGTTTTCCTTTTGATGTAACAAGAACGAGGTTTGTAGCTCAAGGCGAACCAAAAGTAAGCTGTTTTGTTCCAAGATCTTTGTTTATTGTCTTATAAACTTATGCTATTTTTATACGTGGAATAAACTAACCAGTGGTGGCTCGTGGGTTATTTAAAGAGAGGTTCACAAAACAAATTTCAAAATTTAAACAGGCAGATACGACGCACCTTACACATTAAAATAGATTTGCGTTTCCAGCAGTTAAAGGAAAAACAATGCACTCAATGGAAAGAAAACAAGTCATCCTTGGTCTTACATTTCGTCACCAAGATAAGTTTTAGCAAAGGTGCTGTCTTGATTCATTTTATTTCAATTTTTTTTCAAAGGATACTATTGATAAATGCCATTGCTTTAGCTCCGAAACACGTCTTTTACTCCCACCTTAATTATTGACACTAGTTTGTAAAAAAATAATGTAATGAAAAATGATAGAAATAAAGAAAATATTAAGAAAATGAAATAAAAATTAATTAACTAACCAAACGTAACAAACCAAGACAAAATCCGGAAGCGATACCGCAAGAAATTGGCCCTGTGAGCACAATGAAAATGTGCAAACGGAATGATTTCATCTGAGCCGTATTTCCTCCAAGCTGTCTCGGCTTCTGATCCCAGAGAGCAGTTCAGAGAGAACATTTTCCATTCACATGTGCGATTGATTAAAGACTGTGCTATACTAACCTACATTACAGTGCGTTAGTTATAATAAACCTATTTAATAATAGTGGAGAGAGGGGGGGAGAGAGTAAAACTCAAGTTTTAAATTCACATAAATCTAGAAGTGTGCTTAATATTTTTTTTAAATTTAATTTGTTAATGTGTTTATTCTTGTTTTTCCTTTGGGGGATTCACGTGCTCATGTGCTCAAATGGAGGAGCCGCCACTGAATCTAACTAGTTTAAAACACAGTTCATGAAAGTGGAACATAGTTTATTTTGTTAATGTTGCATGATGATGTGATTCATTGTGCCAAAAATAAATAATTTAATATATACATTTTTTTGTAATTAATAATTAATTTCATTCTCTATGTCAGTAATAGTTGATTAAGAGGTAGCAGATATTTTTCTTTCTTTCAAAATACAAAATTATTATTATGTGTGTATAGCCAAGAAGAGACAGGGGTTTGCAACTACCTGCCTTCCTGTAAAATGAATCGAATAGTAAATGTTTCTGTCTGGAGGGGAGAAACTAGATTCCAATGCCTTCCTGCCTAGCATAAATTTTGGTTATGCTCATTATTATTATTATTTTTGCAAATTAGTCAGTTATTGTATGTATAGTATTATAATTTAGTGCTGTCTGACACATTTCTGTCATTGAAATTTGTCATATTTTTTCACTCTTAGTATATAAATAATTTTGCATTGAATTGTACATTAAAGTAAAAACAACTCTATGCATATTTAGATACTAGTGCAATGGTTTTTCTCTTCTCTTAGAGCAAAATATATATTGAAAAAAGCTATAAGGGAACATTTGCAGAAAAAATAATTAGTAAACATACTAATTATTTTTTCTGGAAGTACATGTAAGAATTGGTTTTCTATTTTGCTTATCAAACCAGAACCTTTGTATTTCTCAAAGCATAGTTAGTTTCTACTGAAGCGTAAAAGCCAGTTGAAAGAGTAGTAAGTAGTGAGAGTAAAAGTGGTTACTGTAAGATTACGGGATTTATACAGACCTGGAGAGTCCGTGAAAATCAGGGAAATGAATTTTAGTCAATGAAATAGAAAAAGGATCAGGAAAAGTCAAAGGAATAGAAAAAGGTCAGGGAAAATCCATCTAGGTTAACATGGGAAAACTAAAGAACAGTATAGAAGAAACTTGAATGTAACTCAAATGTTCAAAGTATATTTTCTGCAAGTATATACATGAGTTTGTTTTCTGTTTTGCTTATCAAACAAAAAGTTTGCATTTTTCAAAACACAGTGTTTACTCTTACAGGGTTTATACAAACCTGGCAAGTCAGTAATAAACCTATTAAAAGATGAAATTGTAGGTAGAGTATCAATATTGGGTATCGGTTGATCACTAGTAAACTCCTTTCAAATGTGTTCTCAAACACATGATGAACTTATTAAAAAAATAATAACTCTTATTTTGAATGTGGATTGTATTCAGCTCCCTTTTAAATTATGGACTGAAAATTATTTGTTTGTTTTGCTTCAGTTGACAGTTGTAGGAAAATTTGACAAAGCAAGGATGAATATACTGAAATTTGAAAAAATAATTCAATTTTTAGAGATATATATGAGCATGCAAAGTAAAAAATTTTAACTAATGATGCTCAAAATACATTGAAGTATTACTTGCAACATTTAAAAAAAGTATTATGAAGTATTTCAGTTTTTTTTAAAAATATAGATTAGTACTGTTAATTATCCATTTATTTTACTCTCAATATTAAGCAACTAACATTAAAATTGCCGAAGTGTTATGACTATAAGATTTTATTCCATAAAAGCTATACCAGTTGATTTTAAATATCATTCTGTATTTCCATTATTTCTCCTAGCATAATGCTGCATAAATTAACTTTCACCATTTGTGATATTATGTTAATAGGTATTCTTAACAATGCATTTCAGATTTATTACAATATACTGCATGCTTTTACTACTATGTGGCGAAAAGAAGGTCCATGCAGTTTCTACAAAGGGTTAACTCCAACTCTTGTTCAGATAATGCCAAATGCTGGTTTCCAGTTTGCTTTTTATAGGCTATTCCAAGGTGCATGGATACATGTTTCCAAGGGTTCATCATCCGAATCAAGTAGGTCATTCATAGTTATCTTTCTCATGTATTAATTAGTATTTATACACTTTAATTCTTTTAATTCTAATAATATGATTGAATTCCTAGCACAACATTTAAAAGTATAATAAGATAAACAATAAATTAACATAAGAACTTCTCTTCTCCGCGTGTTTCAATAGTTTTTTTTTTTTTTTTGTAAATAGCATGTTACATTGTTTATAAAGAAAAAAGAAAAATGGTTAACCTATATAGGTAAAAATTAGCGGTCGCCACTCTCCACGTGGTGATTAAATGTCCTCGTGGCGATTTAAAAAAAAAAAAAAATTCCATCAGTCTTCACTTGAGTCGCCATTCTCCCACTTACATATGTTTCAGCAATATTTCTGTTCAAATTCATCAGTTTTAAAATAATGAGAAAGTTTAATTCAAGGGATACGTCACGCGGTCCTGGTGGTCATGGTGGCTGCTGAGATGAAATGTGTGTGGAGCAGTGTTAACCACACTTTGGATATCAGGTCATTGTCAACAGGCAAAGACACTGTTCAGTATAGAATGCAAATAAAGCACTTTAGAGACATTTGATCCTACATCTGCCATTAACTTCTGATGTTCTGATACTGTCAGATGTCGACGCCCCTACTTTCATAGTTAAAACCTTCTTTATGAACTGTAGGCTTTGCCTCTGGGTTCACTACAAGTGCAACTCTGTCTTTAATACCATGTTTTATTTTATACCATAGGCAGGGCTCGGCCTGAGTCACTTTTCTCACTATTTTTAGCAGTTGTCACTATCGGTAACTATTTTTAACAATTGGTCATTTTTCTCACTTTTTTAAATGTATAATTAAGTTTATTCAAATTATATCTGTCAAATTATATCAAAACTAAATCCTAAACTGACAGTTCTTATGTCACGTAGTTCTCCTCCCATATTTTTCTTAACCTCTCGCTCCTTGGCGATAAGAACTTGAACAACATTAGGCTCACGTAGGTTCAAAGCTTATTCCTATTCGCAGCAAGAGTTGAAATGGAACTGAACTCCTGGGTGTGATCTGCATCTTTTATTTAGGCTGACCAGAGAAATGCCAATCATTCGCAATCTCTGATTGCGTAATAGAAATGCAGTTGTTAATGTAGAGAAGCAAACATTACAGGTCCATTAATAAAGTTGCGCCAAGCTTGGCAATTTTTCAGCAAAATATCACCAAATTTCATGCCAAAAATAAGTGTCCAAAAGTGAAGTCATGTAAGCAATAGCGTTAATACTTTTTGAGAATTAATTCGATGAAACCCTTTCCTATAAACAATGGCTACATCCAAAGCTCCCATTATCTACCTTCTAGTTAACTAATTTTTTGTTACAACAAATGCAAATTTTAATTATTTGATGTGTAGAATTCACATTTTAGGCTATATTTAATCTCTGAAGGGCAGAACAAACTAGAAATTCAGGACATTATTTTGGTTTGAATGACTCAATTTTAAAGCAACAAATCAATAGTTTATGAAGCCTGTTAAGAAATAGGATTGGTTCAAAACTTCTTTTAAAGTGATTATTAACTGATTTTTGAAGTCAGTATTTTTAGCCTTGCTTTGTTATGTGTTCCTAAATTGCCCATACTCTCTATCATTATTTTAAGCTTATAAACTTTTTAACACACTTTTTCATATGCGAATCTAATAAATGATACATTTAATAAAATATAGTGTAAATTTATCCGTATAATATATAATAGTGACTATATCCGTCAAACTTTTTAGTCACTATTTATAATAATATTTGGTCACTTTTACCACTAGTTTTGTTGCTATTTCTTGGGCCGAGCCCTGCATAGGTTATAGTATAAAAATGTAACCTAAATCTATTTGTAACATTTTATTAAACAAACATAAGGTTAATTTAGATGTGTATTATTTTGCACGATTTCAAAGATACCTTGATTTCTTTTAATGATTCTTTCTGACTTGACTCACATTCATAGTATAAAGTTGTTTATTTTTATACTCTTTAATAAAATGTAATTTTTATTGATAAAAATGTAATTAGTTAAATTGATTGTAATACTAATAAAATGAATTATTTAAATTTTATACAAATAAAAAAATTCCACTGATATGTGGACATTAATTCCAAAAAATGGCCATTAAAAAAAATGGAGGTTACTGGCCAATGGCTATACACCAAATACCCTCATTTTTACCTATATTAACCTAATTCAATTTTTTTCTGCTGTTATGACCAATCAAACTTATTTGCAAACATGACATAAATGATCACAATACTGTGAAAAAAATCCCAGTATCAAATAAAAGTTTTTGAAAATAGGATGGGATGGCACATACTAATAAAAGTCCATTATTAAATTATAACTGAATATTTTCTGATGCCATGTTTATGGCAATTGAAAACAAATTTGAAATAAATAGCTTTTCACAATTAATTTTTATCCTTAAAAATTGATGGATTCTGATTGTCATGAGCAAATAATGGCTCAAGAGCCAGAGTTTGTGCATTCCTGATTTAAATCAAAGAATTTTTTTTTGAATCAATTGATTTTAATCATGATTTAAATCATTGACACCCTGCTACTAAATAAATAAATGTTCATGAGTATTTGTTCATTATTAAGTTCAGTGCAAAATGGTGTGAAAGTGAGTTCACATTTATTAAATCTATTTTCTGTTTGTTTTTTCTTAATGAAATCTTTTTTTCCCAAGTATTTATATTCATTTAATATTTTTAAAAAAACAGCTAAATTAAACTGTAACTAATAAACTAATGTCAATGTATTTGCATATGTTAGATTTTTTCTTCTTCTTCTTTTCTCTGAAAGAATAAATTTTCTTTTGTATAAAAATTTCTTGATGTATCATTTTTTTTTTTTTTTTTCTCTCTCTGGACTGCAGAAAGTTAAAAATGCAGATAAAGATGATTTATGTTAAAATAGGATGAATAATTCACAATGTTTGTAGGGTGTGGAATGCTCATACCTCTTTTACATTTTGTGGTGAAGTGTTTCTTGTGACGGAATGGTCAAAGATCTATCTGTCTATGACCAGTGTTAGTATAGAAATTTTCACTTGTATTGCTCTACATTCTTCCAGATTTGAAGTGTAGTAGACCAAAAGATAAAAATTTTTGTTTGAAATTCGGCATTCGCATTTAATATTGTCATTTAGATATATCACGTAAGTACGGCCTGTAACACTAGTAGAATTGGGTACTATTGGTTAAATTTGGACTATTTATAATATCTTAATTGAAACTCATAGTAAAAAAAAAAAATTTTTTTGTATCTAACTTAAGTGCACCAATAATTATATTGCATTTGAAAATTTATTTCAAGTAAGTTGTAGCAAAATATATAAATATAAAAGAGAAGGTAATAGTGTTGACGGATTTCCCAAAGTAAAATGCATCTAGGGTCAAGAAATTTTTTCCAGAAGCTTCTGAAAGTCTGGAAAAAGTCAGGAAATTGACTTTCAGAAATTTAGTAGACACCTTGCGTATCAAAATTATTGCTGAACACACTATTAAGAATTTACTGAATAATTAAAGATAATCATCATTTTAAAAAAAATCTTTGGTTGATTCCTACTTTAACGCTCCCACTTTCGCCAAGGTGGCAATAACTATACAATATGCAGTTACCATGAAGATTTTTTGTATTTATGTGGCAACCGAATTTAGAATTAAGATGGCAGTGTGGGACAACATATAAGTGCAGCATTACTTTTTTATTTATTTATTTATTTTGGGGGGTTGGGGTTGCCAATTAATGTAGTTTTAATAATTAAGGGTCTTCAAATTCCTTAACTAGTGCATTTATTGCTAATTTGTTTATGTTGGTTTTCATCTAGTTCTTTTGTGTGCATGCATCATGACACAGAAGCTCGCCAACGTAGGGTGATATTTTGGATTGGCTAGGGTGGCGGCGTTAAAATAGGAATCAATCAAATCTTTTTAGACCAATCTTTTAATCAAATCTTTTTACTTAATAATTGTCAAATAATTGAAACTTTGTAAAATAATATGCATTAAAAGATACAGAATGCATATTTTGATTGATATAAAAAGGTTCATCCTTTTTGTATCACCCAAAATATGCATTCCCCATCTGCTAAAGTTCCACCATCTTACAAGAGCAAAAGAGTGAGAACTGTAAAAGAAAATGAAAAAGCAAGTAGCCAATCCTATATATCACCTAAAACATGCATTCTGACCAGTGTTGTAGTGGTAAGCTTTCTTTCCCCGGAACGCATGAGTCCACAGAGGGGGGGGGGGGGGTTATAACAACCCATCATAAAACACGGTTTTTTATGTTAGTAACCAATATAGGAGGCTTATATAATTTTGAAAAAAGCTTAATTGATCCAAAGAAAATGTACAATAATGCTAAATTTTAGTCTAACCCTAAGTAAAAATCTTTGGAAAAGATAATTTATTTCAAAAAGTTCATTTTACCTATCCAAAGTGTATGACAAAGTGGAATATTACCCTTTAATAATCTCTTGTGGAGGCTGAAGCTCCCTAGTCCCTCCCCTGGATCCGTGACTGGCTGGTCAGGCGCAATGCCATAGCCAGGGAAAAAAAAAAAAAAATCGGTAAAGGCTTTTAAGTCTTAAGGGTTTTTAGTCTCAATATGCCAGGTTTTTAATACCCTCTTACAAATAGAAATACATGTTCCAGAAAGTTTCGGGGGGGGGGGGGTGAAACTCCCCCCTCCCCTTGGCTACAGTCTTGGTCAGGCGAACCATCACAAATTTCATAGTCTGCACTGCTAACTCCGTGTTTAGCATCTGTGTTCTTTTTGCTATCGGCATAGATTCTAAGAATCTATTAGTTCTATGTATTTTCTTATGTGCATCCATGATGGTGATGCTTCTTTTCTTCAAAGACTCAGAGAGACAGAAACGGCAGGGAGCAGGGGATTGAATTTCTAATCGATTAGACTCGGCTATCAGTTCACTGGGAGAATTTCAACTACTATATTATCCATAGACTTGAAACATAAATATTGTTAGTGCTAGCAGACTATACATGAGTTTTTTTTTTTTTTTTTCCAGGATATAAGTTAAGATCTGCAATAATATTAATAATAATTCATTTGTGTTCCGGAACGCCGTTCCGGCGTGCAAAAAAGTACCGGAACGTCGTTCTGGACGCACTACACCCCTGATTCTGACTACAAATACCATTTTAAGTGTGTTATAGCTTTAATTATTTCATCTTCTAAACACTACTTTTCTGTTGAGTGTTTTTTGTTATTCTTACTAATAATTATTTTACATGTTATGGTATCAAATGAACTAAATGTAAAGAAGAAAAAAAAACGTAGGAGAGAAAATGTCTTTATGTCAAGAGGAAAAGCTATGAATATGATTTTTAATGAAGTTGCAAGAAAATTTTTGTTTCATTGTATTATCAGTGAAAACAAAATAATTCAGTCAAACCTCGTTGGTAAATAATTCTCATGACCACTTCAAAATGACTTATTTGAAGTGGTCACGAGAATGGAGTGACTTCTTAAGCAGAGCTTATGTTAAATGCAAAACAAAATTCTAAATGTTTATGTAATAAGTTTGCCTATGATTAATTTATTATAATTTATATAGATTAGTAGAATTAGAATTTAAATTAATGAAATAGATGACAAATTAAGGAATTTATGTAAAGATGGTATCATCCATCATGAACTTATTCATATCCCCCTCATTTATTACAAATTTTTGCCTCCTTCATGATTTTCAGTAGAACTATTATAACTGTCATTAGTGTTTTAATTTCTTTTAGGTGCATTTGAAAGTGGTTGCTGTGGTGCGGCAGCTGGTATATGTGCTAAAATCTCCATCTATCCTCTTGATCTGATGAAGAAAAGAATACAGGTTCAAGGGTTTGAAGAAGCAAGAAAATCATTTGGTGCTGTTAGAAATTACACTGGTATGCTTGACTGTGTTCGTACAATACTTAGGGAAGAAAAAATGATTGGACTGTATAAAGGATTGTGGCCTAGTATTTTGAAAGCTGCATTCACCAGCGGTAGCCATTTTCTATACTATGAAGAGACTTTAAAAATATTAGGGTATATTCATGAAGAGTTTAAAAAATCTGTATAGAGAAATATAAAATAAATAATATATTGAAAGGTTTTTTTAAAGACATTGACCTTTAAGTCAGACATGATTATGTAAATCATGATGAATTCATAAAAAGTACCTAATAAAATTATTGTTTCGAGGGGGAAAAAATGTATACAAAACAATGGCCAAGAAAAGTAAATCAAATTTGAATAAAAATTGTGTTCAACCTGGTTCAAAGTATTCCAAAGGACCAGGTGATCAAAACTACATAAATGCACCAAGCACCTGTCCATGTGAATGTTTTGAGAGATGCTGATAAAAGATTGCTGAACTTGAAGATTTTTTAAGCCAGTTGGTACCTTTTTCTCATTGTGAAACTGTTCGCGATGTCAAGACGAAGCTAAGCTGCGAAGGAGTCCAGAAAAAAATATAAAGCTTACTGCCTTAACTTACATAAATATTTTATAAATTTTCAACTTTGTACATTCAATAAAGCTTTGTGGCTTAATTTTAAACAGTAGACATTTAATAGATTTTTTTTCCCTTTTTCCGAAAGATCAATTTGTATATAGAATTTTGGGGTTGTTTATCTTAAAAATATGCATTTTTAATGTATCATACTTCAGTATTTTAGCCTAGAAATTTGGATAAATGTAGATTTAGGACATGTCATAAAACTTGGTTTTGTTTTTTCCAAATTATTTTAATTATTTATTATGCTCCATTGCTCAATTTATAAAAAGGTATTAAGAATTTTAAGCAGTTTTTAAATTATTTCTTAAATTCTATGTTTTTATATGACCATGCCTCAGTTAAATTTGTTGCTTTAAATTATATTGTATCCTATGTTCTTCTAGTTAAACACAATGTCCTCAGTTGTCTATCAAATATGGAAGTAGTTTTGGAGTAAAAAGATTTTTGGTTAGGGTATAAGCAACTTCACTTTTAGAGTAACGATGAAGTACTTTTATCACCAGAAGTTAATGTAAAAATCAGATCTTTGAATTTAGATATTTTTTCTTATAATTGCTGGATTGTATTTTGATATTATTTGTAATTGTTTTAAAAGGCTTGTAAACCTATGCATTATTATATTAATTAGCTGCTTTAAGTACCTTCCAAAGAAATCTTCATTTTTTTCAAAACTGGCATTCTAAAAATGCAAATAAATATTATTTTCTATCTCACTAGATATTTATGTAAAAAATTGCTGAAAACGAAAATAGCCTTTTATGTGAAAGTTAAAGTAAAGTTGAACTTCAAGCACTAAAATATCATGTATGTGTATCTGCTCTCAAGTGTTGTCAAGATTATGAATATATATGTAATACACAAAATCAAAATACTTTTCGAATTTCCAAATTATTTTCAAACTTCTTCAAAATTACTTGGGCATAAGCAAACTTTGTAAGAACAAAAGAATTATGGGTGACCTGAAAGTGCAAGTCTGCACTTAATAGACAATTTCTTTCAATTAATAGACCATCCCTCTGTCCCCAGTCTCTTTGGCACCTAAAAATCAAGTCCTGGGAGTTTTAAGCCCAGATAACTGAATGAGCCAATAAATGCAGATTGCATCAGTCACGTGACAGGACCTTGTGCAGAGTATAAAAAATCATGCATGCTATGGAGAGCTCTCTGTGTGTGCCTTTCTTGTTTGAAGAAATTGTGCAAATAGAGTATTCATTTTCTATGACCGAACCAGGATCCTGAGACAAAGGGTCCTGATCAACAACTCAACTTGGGCTACCAGTCCCAAGGAAGTCAATGTGGTGTTCATTAGCTAATTCCTAACTACCCAGTGAGTTATTAAGTATATATATATATATATGTGTATCTTCATATGTTTATAATCACTAGGAAATTTGGAAAATTAGAAAGAAAAAAGTCAAATTTTTGTATCATTCTTTTGTGCACATTTTGCCTATGCTGTATCGATGGTTTATATTGTATTTCTGCATTATTTAACTGAGAGAAAAAGCATTCAAACTATGAAATTTTCTTTGATCAATACAAAGCGCGATACTCTAGTAGAAAAACAAAACCATGCTTTTTAAGTAGCTCAGTCCATTACAGGTGCACAGCAACTTATTTCAAATTGTCTTTTGATGTTCAAATATACAATTTTTCACACTGAACTTGGAGATGCAACAGCCCCTATAATGGCAAAAACCTGTGATGCCCAGCCACGCCTTCTCAACTATATGTTTTAGGATGCCCTTCCTATAGGGTGACACATGGCCCACAATGTTTAGCTCCCCAAGTCCTAATTTTGTCAACCTACTCAATGGATGAAAGACTGAGTCAACATTGCCCAACTCAAGGATTGAACCTTGGACATGGCAATGTAACATACTAACCTAAGACCACTGGGCCGTTCTGTAGAAATGCAGTACAGAAGATTGACATGCACCCCATTTCTTGGGCTGTAGGTTATGTTTACTGAAATCATGAATAATTACCAGCATGGGCATAGGCAGCATAGGGCAAGAGGGGGCACTTGCCCACCTGTATTTTTGTATTTCATTTCTTCCCTTCTTTTTTATTCTTTCCAACATGGTAACCATATGTTGAAGTCATCATGTAAGTGGTGGATAATTGTTATAACTCAAGGTTTAATTACTTCATTCAAACACTTGCACTTCATCCAAACACACAACACAGGTGTGTGCCCACCCCTATATTTTCATATTTCCCCTTCTTTTTTATGCTTTTCAACATGGTAACCATATGTTGAAGTAATCTTTCCCCCCCCCCTGGAGAATATTCTGCCGATGCCCATGATTACCAAGGACGTAAACTCCACGGCCGGAAAAGCATTATTTTAGCCAAAAACGGGTAGCAGGCACTTCTTAATGCTTTCCCAGTGTCAGACTGCATTTATCGTTCTACATTTTCTGACCAATATTCAAGCTCAATCAATTAACATTTTAATTTACCCAAAAATGCAAAACATTTGATAGCAGATACTTCTACATTTCAGAGAAATGGGATTATATGTTGGAGCCAGGGGCAAATCCAGAAATAACTCGAGGGGGTGATTTTGTACCTGAAACAGGGCGGTAGAATGCGCAAAATCATTTTATAATTAATATAATTAATGATACCAATTAATGTAATTAATTATATTACTGATAAAATCTATATATGAGCTATGATTAAAAAGGACAGAGAGTATGATACGCCATACACCCCTTAGAAAAAGGCTACTTGATTTTCATTATACTTTCATAATATATTTTAACAGATTGTAACAAAGTTTTGGACTTCGCCCAGGAGGGGGCGATCGCCCCCACCGCCCTCCCCTTGGATCTGCACCTGGTTGGAGCCATATAATTGATTGATGTATTGTTATAACTCAAGGTTTAGATACTTCATACAAACACTGCAGTTCAGTTATAGTTGAGGCTTTATTTGATTTGAATCATATCCAATCTATATCCCAATATTATTCGTGTCTCCAAAATGCTTCCATGTTTGCATTATCCATTTCAAAAGGATCAGCTCAGTGTAACTAAATAAGCATATTTTTAAAGTTGCTGCTGCCTTAAGTTCATGTTCTTTTATAGTAAATGAGAAACATATCACATCTGAAGAATATAACATGATGTGTACTTTTTTATGCATAAATGTTTCATATATATTTCTACTCATGAAAATTTTCTTTTGTGTATTTTGAGATGTCAGCTTTTTGACATTCTTACCATTTATTCTTCTTATATCTCTTGTAGGGATTTAAAAAAAATTAATAAATAGTATGCTGTTCTGAATTCTTTAATTTCAAGCTGGTTTTTTGGCAAATAAGATAAACCCTTTCGATAAAATAGGAATAGTTACAAGTAGTGAATCACAAAATATTTTTACTAGAATAATTGCTTTTCCAAATAATTAATGTATTTTCTCTCCACTTGTATATATATTTCAAAATAAATTTCAGGAAACAAGTATCACTCAAACCTACTGATGGTGTACAAAATTAAATCAATTATTGTTGAAAGTTGGTCATACTACTGTACATAAGTCTCAATATTTTAAATAAAGTATCTGTACCTTGTAAACATTAAATTGCTTATTAACCTTTAAGGACATGTGTTTGATAAATCACTACTTTTATAGGGACAAAAAAAGTTGAATATTTGAAATGTCAACACCTCAAGCATCAAATTTCAATTAAACAAGATTTAAATTTGGACATTAGTTGAAGTGGATTAATTATCCTGTATTTAAACGCTTAACCCTTTAATGCGCAGTGTTCCGGCTCTGGGAACACCAAACTCTGAACTTTTCTCTGTTGCCAGTCACGAAGAATGATTTGATTTTTATAAAAATAGTTGTGGGTGACATAGCTCCACGAGAATCCTTTTACTTTGTAGCATGTCATTTCCCGTAAAAAAAAATTGTCACGATTATTTTTCACAGCACTGACATCGGCTGAAAAATGGAAGAATGTGAGAACAGCTGGATAGATTGCTCAATGCTGAAAAAAGGGCATCTGTTGCCATCGCTCGACTTAACAACCAGCAAGATGGCGGACGATCGAAACGTTCATTACGTGCCACAGATCTAGAGACCCTTTTTTGATGACAGCTGGCACCAGCAGTCCTTTTTTCAGCATTGGGATAGGGTTGTGCCTCAAAGGGTTAAACTAAGAGCTTGATTAAGAAAGTTTGATATTTTCAAGGGGATACTTTTTTTTTTTTTTATAATTTTATAATTTCTATGAGTGTAAGTGCTTCTTTTTCTTTCTTTCTTTTTTTCTTTTTTTTTTGTTGTTGTCAATTTTGGCACACTGTTTTTCATTGATTTATATAAAATAAAAGTACTGCCGAAATTCACATAACACTAAAATGTAATAAGAATTTTTTTTAAATCTAGTAATAATACGCGAGTCAAATAATACACGAATATAAAAAATAATCTGTGTGAGCATTTCGGGTTGTACAAAGTGTTCACCCTGTCTTCTTCATCTGTAAAAAGTTCCTACTTCCATGCAGGCAGGAAGAGGACAAAAAGTGTACAATGTTTGTATTACTAAAATATCTTTTGACACTATCTGCAAGATTTGATTAGTGCATATTATGAAATGCTAATTTATTTTATTGAATGAAAATGAGTGATACGTATTTTTATTTTCATCCGATTGTATTTATTGTTGTTTCATTCTGAATGCATATGTAATTATTTATTAAGTTATTAGTATATATTTTTTAAAGTTGTTTTGAATATAATTTTTATGTGCCAATAATATTTTTTTTTTTGTGTGTGAATTGATATGTATGATGCCAAAAGCTATAAACTTATAAAAAGATGATTACTATAATAATGATATACCAGTCTTACTGTCATTGATATGAACACTTATGAAGCTTATTGTTATTATTTATGTTGCATGAACTAAAATAAAACAAAAATAAAATCATTAAATCATATTTTTATTTGTAAATGATGCAATGGCTTATGCTCGGGTAACTTCCATTATTACCATGGAAATGGTAATACTGCATGAACATCTAATCTGTTTGAGGATATAACGTATCAAAAAAGAATTTAGAGATGGTAGAATAATTTATATAGAAGTATATTTATATTTTAAACACTCTTTTAAATAGGATTTGCATGCCACCATAAGGTTTTCATTTTCATCTGCAGAGATTTTTTACAGATCTTAATCTACTACAGCAATATAAAAGTCCTTTAACAATATATGACAATATACCTGATATTGCCAATTAACATTTTGCATGGCATCTTGCTTCTAATATTTCTTACAAAATGCCTGTATTTTGATTTTGTATGTCTCATCCTCTGTAATAGTAGAATGACACAATTTTAAAATTCTGTTTGTTTAAATAACATATGTTTAGGTTTTTTATCTGGCGAAATTTTGATTTTGAATGCTCTCAGAGGCTTGCTATGAGAAGTGGCCTTTCAAAGACTAAATTTGTGGAATGATCCACATCTAACAGTTTTATAACAATTGATTTTATACATTTCCACATTTCTATTACATCAAATTTGATGACATTTTGTTATATGCCTGTATTTGTTGAAAATTTCTGAATCAGATTTATAAGTTTAGTATGTTATTGTGTTAAATATTTATTTCTTTTTGTTGATAATTTTGGTTTGTTGTGTATGAAAATAAAAATATATAATTCATAAATTTAAAAGTTTATTTGTTTTGGTTCTATGAAATCACCAATAACACACAATATGCATCAGAAGTGCTGACTTTATGAAATTTTCGTGGGTTCTCTAGACAGACTATTTTTTCAGGGGAGAGGGGAGGAACGATTGGACAATTTTTTAAAGAAAAATTCCTGTAATTGATATTTACTAGCTTGTAATACAATTTATTCTTAGTTTATAAATATAAAGCAACTCAGTATTTACAGATTTCTTTCTGATTGTACTAAGTTTTAAAGCACTTGCATACATAACCGACAAGTAATAAATTTTATTTTAGAATTTGTACATTGAGGATCAATTAAATTTTTCTGTAGGAAATTAGGTTCTGGGCACCCATAAGGATAAAACCAAGACGGAATGAATTTCTTCCACCTGATTGATATTATTCAAGTTTATGTTGTGATAAGCCAGTAATAGAATATAATCAAATAATTTCAGAAATGATCTTTTTTCTGAAGAAAACTGTCTGATTTTTTAATAGATTTTTTCAACAAAAGTAACTAAGACTGTTCTTTGAAATTTTGTGGGTGCTTGAGCCTCGTAGCACTTGCATAATCAATCCGCCTGACAGGCTTGCATAAATACGAGAACTTTTAAAATCTTTTTACCCAAATTGTATTAAGTTTAACATGGTTTCTACTGGTCATGAAAAAGTTATGAATTCGAACAACAGGTCATGAAAGTAGTCAAGAATATGTCTAGTATATGTAGTCATGTATTCAAGAAAAAGTTCCGAATTTTGGTATGAGGTCAAGAATTTTCTTTCCCTACAGCCAATCCTAGTTATAAAGTTAAAAGATCTTGAAGCTGCAAATCTGCCACAGTTAGCACAGTAACATTTGATCATTTTTTTCTTTTTAGTGAACAAATGAAGTTTTTGGAATGAAATTGTTCCCCTTTAACCCTTTATTAGTATTGCCAAGAAAATGCCTTACACATTCAATAGAAACACTTGTTTGCTTTTACTCCTCCCTCAATTGTAGTAGGGAAGTTTCTGTTCAAAAGGGAATCTTGTTTTCTAATAAAGAGAGTAACGATCACATTCAACTATCTCCCTTTTCAGTAGGAAATGACGACAATTTTGCAAAGATGATATTTTTACTCATCTACGGTATGATAGAACTCGGTTGTTGTTGTTGTTTAAAAAAAAAAACAACTAAGGACTTTTTATGCTTATCCTATTAATATTTTCCCACCCTCTTCATTAAATACCCTTTTTTTTTGTACTTTGACTTATACTTAATATAACTATTTTAAAATAAGAAGAAAAAATTATGTCATTAACATAACCATGTTGTATTTTGTAAACAAACTTTTTACTACCTTTCTCAAATATAAAGTATTTTATAAGAAGCTTACTCTGATAATAAATAGTAGCTTAAATTTAAAAATAAATACAAAAATATATTATTAAAAGTACCTGGAGATAGTGCTGTATGACTTCTAAACTATCATATATAAATACTAGCTGACCCGGCAAACGTTGTTTTGCCATATAAATTATTCCTAGGATTATTTTAGTAGAAAGAAATGACTAACTTATTGTAAGTGTGTGAGGATGTGGTATATGAGTGGAAGAGGCATGGAGTGCTGTGAACAATGCTGGAATATAAAAATAACACAATACCAAACATTTATATTTTTAATTTATTCTTTACATTTATATATATCGCTAATTACAATAATTTTACTAAAAATAATATCAATCCCTTAACGGAATAGAGTGAACAATATTTTTAGCTAACACAAACAAACTGCATGGTTTGCCCACTCGAGATCATGCCACGTATAATTGTCCGTGTGAAAAGCATGGCGTGCTCAAATCTAAGCCACAAACAAACATAGTTTGGCCTTGAGACTTATTCATAGTCATTCCATAAAAAATTTTGTCCAAAAAAAAAAATAATAATAATAAAAGGATGAAAATCTGAAACATTTTCAGATTTTAAATACGCACTACAGCGCTATATATTAAAATCGTATCATAATTTATGCATCGTCCCTATTTTTCTCTCATATTCCATTAAGTTGGAAAGTGTATATTATTCATGACTGTGCTGTATTTTTTTTTCTTGTTTCGTAAAACCCATCTTTGGAATCGAAATCTATCTTAAAATCGTCTACTAAAACTATTTTACAATATTCGCCAAGTATATTACAACTACACTTCATCGTTCTATATAATGTTTCGAATGCGCATCATAATACATGCGTATACCATGTATGTCTTTCTTGGGTTGATTCCTACTTTAACGCCTCGACTCTCGCCAAGGTGGCGATTATTATTAAACATATGCAGTTACAATGACAATTTTTTGCATTTATGTGGCAATCATAATTTAGAATTAAAATGGCGATTTGGAACAACATGTAAGCACAGCATGCCGTTACATTTTTATTTATTTTGGATTGCCAATTAATGTAGTTGTAATAATAAAGTGTCTTCAAATTCTTTAACTGGTTCGTTTATCGCTAATTTGTTTACTTTAGATTTCATCTAGTTCTTTTGGGAGCGCTGAAACGGTACGTACGTATTATGCCGGCGGTCACTTCCGCCAAACTACTTTTTCGTCAAATTTGCTGGCAAACTATTGCCAATCGTATTCCAAACCATCAACAATTTCATGTGCCCGGCATTTATCTTGGTGAAAATTGCTTGTCTTAGAGGACCGCCGGGATAATACTTAAGTACCGTTGAAACTTGTGAATTACTCCCAGAGACCCATGACTGCAAAGCTCGCCAAAGTACAGGGATTTTTTAGGTTGGTGAGAGTGGGGGGGGGGCGTTAAAATAGGAATCAACTCTTTCTTGTACCATAAAACACATCTTTGGAATCGAAATCTACCTTAAAATCGCCTATTGAAACTGTTTTACAATCTTCGCCAGGCATATTCCTCCTATAGGCATATTCCAAGTATGCCGCAAAGACATGAAATGGGAATTATAATCCATGAGTGTACAGTGTTTTCCTTTCTTGTTCCACAAAGCATTTCTTCAGAATAGAAATAAATATTAAAATCGCCTAATAAAACTGTGTTACAATATACGCCAGGCGTTTTCTAACTATACTCGAAATATATTTATAATAAATTGTCACGTTTTGGCTCCCCATTTAGCGATCCATTATCAAAAATTGCAAATCCTTGTGCGACTTTCAACTTTTTATTAACTCCCCCCCCCCTCTCCACGTTATCTGGCAAACACATTTGAAAAGGGACTCGATGCGCGAATGCCTAGACAAAAATCCTGATTGAACTTATTAGCACTCTGGTGCTAAAAATTTTGAGGTGGACCGCCCTTGTGACTTAGGGGTATGAGACAAAATCATATTCGCAGACCTAACGAATATACATATAAAATTTCTTTAAAATCGGTTGAGCCGTTTTGGAGGAGTATGGTAATTAACACTGTGACATGAGAATTTTATTTATTAGATATACCCAATATGAGTTCAATCGAATGTACCGTTTAAACGCTAGAGCATTTTCAAGAATTCCCCCCCATAAGCCATAATGTAAAAGAAATCTTTGTAGTAGCCCAGTAGAAAAACTATAAGTTCTATACACATCAAAATCAATGTCGGTCTTACGATGGTGGTTTATAACATATATACCCAATTTGAGCTCAATCGAATGCCCCGTTTAGGAGCTATCGTGTTCACTCACACACACACACACACACAAACATACATCTCGTAAAAATAGCATAAATGAATTCAAAAGACCTCAAAACGTGTTAATACATCAAAATCTCGAAGTCGAATTTTTTCATGATTACAATACTTTCCTTACAGGGTACATGCTCGGAAAGAAAAAAGGATGAAAATCTGAAACACTTTCAGGTTTTAAATACACACTATAGTGCTATATATATTATACTAGCTGCGTGCCCGTTCTTCGCACGGTAGGAAACGAAAATTTTCCTTACATGTGTAATTCGAAATTATTCGTGATGTGGAATTAAAAAAAAAAGAGCAAAATTATTTGACTCTTAATGTAAAGTTTGTGTCATGAGTACTAACCTGATCATTGCAGTATAATGACTCAAAAAACTACGTCAGTGTCATTCACTATCAAAAAGGTGCAAAGCTTAATGGTTTGCAGAGAACTCCTGGCTTTCAAAATGTCTTATTTCTACATAATACTGTTTTTTAGGCTCAAGTTGTAGCATTAAATACCTAAGACACTACATGAAATGGAGCACCATTTATTTCTTTCCGAACATGTACCATATAAGGAAAGTATTGTAATCATGAAAAAATTCGACTTCGAGATTTTGGTGTATTTACACGTTTTGAGGTCTTCTGAATTCATTTATGCTATTTTCAAGAGATGTTTTTAAAATAGCTGCGCACCCGCTCTTCATACGGGAAGAAGGGAATATTTTACTACTAAAATCATATCTGCATGTGACAAAACAGAATTTCATTTTTAAAAAAGTTCAAGTAATCTCCTCTGTTGAAATTACTGCGGGATATATTAACGCAAATTAGAATTACTTTTCATTTAGTTAGTTGTAAGACAACCGTTGAAAAAGGATAAACACTTTTAATTTCATGAAATATTTATTAACGTGTAACATTGCGATTTATTCATATTATCTTTACAAATCTAATAATACTACCTATTACGTACATTAATACTATCTATACTCGCTTCTCCCTCTTCAAGGCTCCCTTAAAAGAAACAGCTTAGATTATTTGGCCTCAATGGGATCTTGTGATTCTGTGGCGATTCTTTGCAATTTACGCATTAGCATAAATAATAATCATTTCACATAATGGTTGCCATTAAGGAAACTCTCCATATATATTTAGTTTATACATAGTTTTATAAGATTGGCGTATTTAGCGCCGCAAACCATTTCATCTTACTGTGGGGAGAAAATATCCAAGGGGTGCCATTTTAAATATCCATGTATCTAATATAGCGATATCTTTTATATCCTCCATAGTCCTGTCTCCTGAAAAATATCAAACTGTGTAATCTCGAGGAGCTACTTATTCCCATTTTAATTGTGGCAGGGCGTTAGAGTTGCAGAGTTTACAAATTTCACGCATTTTTTTTTAATTTATGACGTCACTGTTTGACTGCCGTAAAGGATACCCCGGTAGATTGAGGGAGTTAATTTCGATATTTCGCATAATTGTTTTCAAACGGTATCATTAAAACTTTGCGTTGTACCTTTATGGAGGAACGTAATTCAACGTTAAAATAAAACTATACTCGCAACCTGCATGCGTATGTTAGGCAACGCCTGCGCTAAATTAAATGCCAAAAGTAAAAATAGTAAATAGAAAAATTTTAATATATCGCGCTTTGAAGCGAACTTTGTAACTTTTAAAATGAACATTTTCAGCGCCGTGAAAACATTTCAATTTTTAAATAAGCACCGGATTAAAATACCACTTCTAAAAATAATAATCGTGAATTTCTTAATTTATTTCTACAGTAAATTTTAATCAAAATATCGTCTCCCTGTGTTGAAAATAGAGCTGGAATAAATGAGTTAAAATTACGGCGTAATTTTTACGTATCTTAAAGCATTTGACGTCATAGATCCTCACTTGCGAATTGAAATTCTGATATCCCATTTAAAAACTCGATTGGTTGAAAAAACCCTTTTTTTAATCCTTTCTGTGGCAACAACCGAACATAAATTCTCGTGCCGTGATCGCAATGTAATGAATGGCGTAAGATCGCGTTGTTGCTATTAAATTCTAAACATTAGGCTGCATTAAAATTCGTAAAAAATCATCTAATTTACATAATTTTTTCGTTTTTATTTTAAAAGAGGGAGAAAAGAATGTTTCACGATTTGTCAAAATATCTAAAAGTTATGACGGATAGAATTCAAGATGCGACAGTTTTAAAATTATTTTACGAAAAAAAATCGCGAAGCAGATGTTTAGTAAAAAAATTCCTAAAAATCGGTAAATCATGTTACGTATTCAGAACAAACTGTTTTTAAAAGAAAATTTCTTCCTCTATCCGATGATACAAATGCCGTTTTGCTGCGAGCGTAATTTCCGCCGTTATTACGAATTAGGTGAGAAAAAATGCCAAAAATCGCATAAAACATAAAATAAAAAAAATCTAGGTCGAATTTTGAAAAAATCGCTTCGAGGTGCACAACTACATATTTACATCTTCCCGAGTACCAAATTTGGTGTTTCTAGGTGTAGCCGTTTGTCCGTAACGCTGCCGACAGACACACACACACACACACACAGACACCTTCTTTTATAATAAGTAGAGATGTATATTAAAATCGTATCATTAGTTATACGTTGTCCCTATTTTTCTTACTTATTCCATTAAGTTTCAAAAGTGTATCATTATTCATGACTGTGCTGTATTTTTCTTACTTGTTTCGTAAAACCCATTTTTGGAATCGAAATCTATCTTAAAATCGCCTACTAAAACTATTTTACAATCTTCGCCAAGTATATTACAAATATACTTCATCGTTTTATATATTGTTTCGAATGTGCATCATAATCCATGAATGTACCGGTTTGTCTTTCTTGGGTTGATTCCTACTTTAACGCCTCGACTCTCGCCAAGGTGGCGATCATTAAACATATGCAGTTACCATGACGATTTTTTGCATTAATGTGGCAATCGTAATTTAGAAATAAAATGGCGATTTGGAACAACATGTAAGTAAAGCATGCCGTTACATTTTAATTTATTTTGAATTGCCAATTAATGTAGTTTTAATAATTAAGTGTCATCAGATTCCTTAACTGGTGCGTTTATCGCTAGTTTGTTTACTTTAGTTTTCATCTGGTTCTTTTGGGAGCGTTGAAACGGTACTTACCGTATCGTACAATCGTATTCCAAACCATCAACAATTTCTTGTGCCCGGCATTTATCTTGGTGAAAAATTGCTTGTCTTGCCGGACCGCCGGGATAATACGTAAGTACCGTTAAAACTTGTGCATAACTCCCAGAGACCCATGACTGCAAAGCTCGCCAAAGTACGGGGATTTTTTAGGTTGGCGAGAGTGGGCATGTTAAAATAGGAATCAACTCTTTCTTGTACCATGAAACGCATCTTTGGAATCGAAATCTATCTTAAAATCGCCTACTGAAAATGTTTTACAATCTTCGCCAGGCATATTCTTCCTGTAGGCATATTCCAACTATACCGCAAAGACATTTTAAATGCTGTTTGGAATGGGCATCCTAATCCATGAGTGTACCGTGTTTTCCTTTCTTGTTCCACAGAGAACTTCTTCGGAATAGAAATCTATATTAAAATCGCCTAATAAAACTCTTTTACAATATACGCTAGGCGTTTTCTAACTATACGCGAAATATATTTATAATAAATTGTCGCGTTTTGGCACCACATTTAGTGATCCATTATCAAAAATTGCAAACCTTGTGCGACTTTCAACATTTTATTAACTTCTCCCCCCCCCTCTCCACGTTATCTGGCAAACACATTTGAAAAGTGATTCGACACGCTAATGTCTACACAGAAATCCTGATTGAAATGAATAGCACTCGGGGGCTAAACATTTTGGGGTGGACCGCCCTTATGACTTAGGGGTATGAGACACAGTTAAAAACCTATTCTATGACCTAACGAATATACATAGAAAATTTCATTAAAATTGGTCGAGTGGTTTCGGAGGAGTTAGGTGACTAACACTGGGACATGAGAATTTTATATAATAGATAAACAACTTTGCTGACCTGGCACTGTCAGCCATGTTGTGATGTCGTCATGACAGATCAGGTTCAGTTAAACAAAATCAAGTTAACATGTTGGTTGGCTGTTCAAATATCAAATTCTGTTTTTTTTTCTGTCAGGAAATGTTTAACCTATTTTTTTTTTTAAAGCTGTCTATCATAATGACATCTTGTTCTGAATGTTAATATGCAAAGCATCATGCTTCTCTCCCATAGTTAGCCAGTAAATGCAATGATCCCTCTCCAGGCTTATTATTATTTACTGTTAAAGCAGTCTTGTGTTAGGGTTAATAATATTATATGTGAAGGATAGATTTTGAACTACTGTTTTTAATGTTTAAACTTCAACCTTGTTAGCTGAAATTGTTTTTTACTAATCTTTTGTTAAATTCTGTTGTTGCTTTTAGAGGAAAATTTATTGAATAAAATTGACTTTGGAAAAAACACTCAAAATACTGGTGTTAAACAATAAAGTAAATAAAAAACTTTGTAAAAAACACACATAAGAAGTTATAGGTAAGAGGATACGCACGTTTCCCTGTGTTGCTTGCAACGAAGGGCTTGGACTGACGAAGGCCAAAACAATTTTTGGTTGAAACGTGCGTATCCTCTTACCTATAACTTCTTATGTGTGTTTTTTACAAAATTGACTTTGGACTTAAAAAAAAAAAAGAAAGAAACAAGTTTCTTTTTTTTTTTTTTTTTGCCTACTGCATAATTTACTCATGTTAAGATATTTTGAGTTTTGTTTGGATTTAAGCCATCAAAACCAGGTTTTCTGTCCCCTCTTAGCCAACAGGTTGCAGTAAGAGGAGGATGTTAGTTACATTCCAAAAGCATAAAAAATGTTACACGCTTACTTTAAATATTAATTATCAGAGTTAAACTTATTAAGTTGTTCAGGGATCAGCATAACTAACAAGGCTAGGTATAACTAACAAGGATAGTAGGATCGAATTTCATGCTCTTATGCAAATATGCAGAAACTTTTCGCATTTGAACGATTTCGTTTTGTGTAAAAAGAGCCTCTTATATCAATGCTTCAAGCAGACGATCATTTTAATGCGAAAAAAGAAAAAAAAAAACTGTATTATGTGGAAAAACTATTTTAAGCGAATTGGAATTGCACAATTTTCCCTTCAAAGTATGATAACCATTATGATGACGTCATTGTCATTTGAAACAGCTAATTTTGTCTCGCAAATGATTCACCCTTTTTACTCTTGGAAATAAAATGGAGCTCAAAAGATCGGAAAATCGCTTTAAAATGAGGGAACGGGTGAATTTTCATATTTTTAAAGTTGTGCCAATATTTTTCTATATTTTTACATATAATTATGAAAATTTTCGAGCAGATCGTACAAACGATGTAGATGATATTATGCTTTTTAATCTTTTTGAACATTTTAATCTTCTTGGAGTAATGGCGGTAAAAGTTTTATCTTGGAGCAGGTTGCCTTAAAGAGTGAGTCAGGAATCGGCGTAACTATGTGGTAGGATTCGTTTTTCATTTCCGCCGTGAAAATGTAAAGTAGTCTATCCATCCTTTCTGTGTCCAGGGAGAGGAATAATTTCCCTCATTGTCTTTCCTTGTTCTTGTATTCATTTAGCATGTCATAGTTGGGTAGGGAGGAAAAATCGGAGTCTTCAGACTGAAAGCAAAAAAGTAAAATCAAAGGAATTGGATCTAAAAAATCATAAAATCTTCAAACATAAAAAAAATATATGAAAGATGCAATTGTATACTATCTCTTTTAATAAACTTTTTAGATTATATTTTACATCATTTCATTAGTATTGGTTTTTATAACGGATGATAGCATTCCGATTTTTTCAGTTATAAAATGGATCAATAAATTTGTTAATAGTATTTTAAAAAGAGAAGAAATTAAGATACTAATATAAAATTTATATCAATTGCCATAATATTTGTCAGGTGCTGAAATAGTTTTTTTATTTTCCGTTGCAAATCTATTGTGTTGTGTTAAGGCGAAGCTACGCAAGGGCTATCAGCCTAGTGAGGAGGAATTTTTAAGGGGTACTAACGTATGTTCACGTTACATCAGGAGAAAAACGCCTCAAAATCCCGAACATTAGATCTACAGACGTTAGATTGAACGCCTGAACGTTGGATCTTCACATTTCAGCCATCCATACCATGCTTAGTGTCTTGTACTCTCGGCCATGGTGGGCCCCTTGCAAATCTACCCTGAACCAGGAGGTTTATGCAGTATTTGCTCAATTCTCTTAAACTGGATTGTTTGTCGTGTTCTATGCATGGATTAATGATACGAATTATCTCCCTGAATTTTTTTTTTTTAACCTATGATGGTAGTTTCTTATATTTTAATTTTTTGAAGAAGACACAATTCTATATCTCTTGCGCATAATTAAAAAAAAAATTCACTATCACTTCCATTTTATTATTAATTAATATTTTAATTTTATTTGTAACTATCTGAAGTACCCGTCGTTGATGGGTTAAGATATCTTAAGCAGATTCTCAAAAAGTGTGAATTTTCGTTGCATTGTAAAAGGTATAAAGATTGGAATTTACACACTGGCAAAGTATAGAAACCAAAGTAATAACTACTGTGTATTGTTGAGAAGATTACAGAATAGAGAGTAACTAACTGCTGAGTCAAACTGTTAATAGGGAGCTTCCATAAATTGCGTAACACTCGAAAGGGGGGGGGGGTGAACAAGATTCTTATTATCTCTCACCTGTTATAATAAATTTTGGAATCACTTGTTACAGATCGTGCATTGGTTGAAACATTTCAACTGTTATAGCTGGTTCATACTCTAATGATCTAATCCTTAACTTCAAAATAATTCCGACCGGCGCGGCATCCTAATCAGAAGATCAAATTAACAGTATCGCTGGTGTTCTGGAACACTACAGTCCAGTCATTTAATGAAGGGATATTTCCATCATAAATACAATTGGGGAGTAAAAATTTAGTACTGCTTTCACGAAAATGATAATCAAGGTTGTTTAATCTATTAAGATAGAGAGGAGGATATCATTTCCTGTGACAAAGTATGATCTTAGGGTGTAGGGGAGGGTGTGTGTTAGAGATGAGTTCGGGCTCATTTTTTGAAGCCCGAGCCCGAGGACTTTTAATCCAAGCCCGCCCGAGCCCGAGCAATATTATTTATGTCGGAGCCCGAGCCCGAAAGTTTAACTAAAGATGAAAAAAAACTCAATTACTTCATTGATGGAATACAATAAATTTTGCCGTTTGTGCAAATTAAAGACAAATACAGTTGCAAACTCCCAATGCACTTTCTAATTCTTTGTATCCATTCTTTATCAAAAAATATCGGATCTCATGACTAACTAAGGAATATAAACCGCCGTTCTAAAATACCCTCCTCCTCTAAAATACCCTAAAATAACCTCCCAAAGAACTTCAAGCATCTTCTAGGCACCCGTGCCTCTATTTTTATTATTATTTTTTTTTTATAAGTAGTTTTATTTTCCTCATGAATCGCCTTTTATAAACTGTTTCAAGCAGTATGTACAATAAAGGAGAAATTTTTCACGAGCCCGAGCCCGAACACAATTGTGAATTACAGAGCCCGAGCCCGGTTCGGGCACGGGCTCGGGCTCGGGCTCGGGCTGAGCCCGTCTCATCTCTAGTGTGTGTCAAAATTCACCAAAAAAATTGTTGCGTAATCATGGGAAAATCTCTAGAGAAAACATTTTACTTTTAAAACTAACGTTCTGTTTGGATGGAATGAACTTTTAACCAAACATCATTTAAATTAACTGAAGATGCTAGTAAGGGATATTACATTAAAAAGAGAGTATCCAGAATTTTTTTTTAATTGTTTGTTCGTGTTGTTATGGCAAAGCTGCGTATAGACTATCTGCCTAGGATGGGGGCGCCTTGGTTGGAGGACTCTCTAAAGGGGTTCTAACGCGTATTCACATTACGTCTGGAGAAAACCGACCAAAATTCCAGGCCGTTAGATCGACAGTCGCGCGATTGGCCCGAACCCTGGACCTTCAACACTTCTACCATTAAACGGGTTGTTTTATCTCCGACTGGTTATCAGAACCTTAGGCAAACATCCCTAATGAGGCCCCTTTCACACTGGCGCAATGTGCGTTTGTGTGAAGGGAAGTGCCTACCTTTGGAGCACTTAAAAAAGAAAAAGTTTGATACAACTTCTGTGTTTTTAATTAAAATGGAGTATAAAACTCAGAATTAAAGTGCAGTTTTAATTAAATTAAACTTTGAAATATTGGCAAATTTAAGTAAAATTTTGGTAAAAAATTGCATTTACGCCACACCTCGTGTAACAAATTCTAATAACTATATCTATACTACTTTTTTACACTGCATAAATAACATGTTTATCTGTGTTATGAACTAAAAGATCCGCAGTAAGTGTAATATTTATGAAGATATGGAAATTTTTATATGAAAACTCGTTGTTTTTTTAATAAAACATAATTTTTTTGAGTAAAAAATAGTCGTAAAATAAATAAATAATTACGAGAAACTTTGGTTCTAGTTCATAGCACAGCTAGTCATGATCAAAATATCAAGTCAATATCTTGAACACATTCTGAGAAATTACATTTATCGCAAAGAAAATTAACGAAAAACACAGTTTCGCAGAAAACGCATATAAACAATTCAATGCTGAACAAAAAATTTTCTATTCAATGTAGAGTCTTAAAACTCAGCATATTTATAGTTCAAACCCTCCTTAGCATTGATTGTAACTTATTTTCTTTTTTTTTATTTTCTTTTTTTTTAATAAGATTCAAATTGTTTTTAGGGTAATAGTAATTGACGTCTTGATACCTGAATACATTCTTGGTTAACTTTGGAGCATAATAAAAAAAAATAAAAATAAATGATATCATATTTAAATAAACATGTTTTTAGCTAAAGTAGGATATAAAACTTTGAAATTAAATGCAGTTTGAATAAAATATACATAAAATTTCAAAATTTAGACAATTTTAAGCAAAAAATTACATTCGAATAACCTTTATACATATACCTTTATAAAATGCTTTAGAGTAATTTAATAGCAGTTCAAACTGTTCGTTTACATTTTATGGCATTTTAATGCCCCTCTTCTGGTCTCTAAAATTTCACTTCCGGTTCACTATTTTTGCTATAACTTCACTTCTACTTGTCCTACAAACAAAAATAAAACATTTTTGGAACTCTAAATGTTCGGTCTATAAAATAAGCTAATAAAAAAAATTTCCCGAATTTTTCAACCAAAGGGAGAAATGTGCAAAGTTCAATAAGGAAACCATAATGAATCTATACAAATGAACTCCTAGACGTTTGCTAAAGGTCGTTGACGTTAAAGAGGAACAAATTCAATAACTGTCTCACCATTTTGCTATCTTTTATTTGTTGCACATGCGTGATTACTCCCCGTTTTTTAAGTATTTTCTGTTTAATGTTTTAATTGGGAGATGCTAAACAGTTCCTGATATTTATATTTGCTTCCAATTCTCCCTTCAAGTCAGGATGGGGAACACATCCGTAGTTTTTTAGAATCAAGTGGTCGCCAAAGTGTTGTTCAGCAGTGTACATTCCAACAAGAAACTCACTCATTTCCTAATCGGCACACTGGCGTGTCAGAACGTTTCCACGCTCACCACCGGCCGTCACACATTTGTGCCAGTGTCCTGGAACGTCTCAAAAACTTTTAAATAACATATTTAGTTTTAAAATGTTAAAAGTCATTAAATGATAAACGCACAGTTGCGCTTCCCGTCTCGAAAGGTTTAAATAAAAAGTTTGTTTTAAATTTTTTTTTCTCACATATCTATTTGTTGCCGTAAATGCTTATTGTGCTGTTGCTCAGATTTACCCGACTAAAAGGATGACTGTACTTTACTCTCTTATCTGAAGTACTTGTCCTATAGTACTTATAATTTCTCACCCGTATTCAAATAGCATTAAACTTTTTACCCCTGCAAAATGCACCATTCTATTAGTTTTCCAATTTATTTTTTTTAACCCTGCTCTCAGCAAATTCCATTCTTACAAGTGGCTAAATGCACTTAATCGGAAACATACATCTATTAAAGGGCTCTGTATCCCGCAAAACTGCAAGGGGAACCAAAAGCATTCTTATTTCTCTCTGGTTAAAGAAAAAAAAAGGGAAAACCATCGCAGATTCCATCGAAAATTCTTTGGACGCGCAGCAGATTGTGTTACCCGAAAAAATCAAGAGCCACTTTCACTGTGTTAGGAAATAACGCGACAAGTGAGATACACCATAAAAGTGGGGTAGTAACTCTCGCTTTATCGCCGTTCCTTGGGGGGGCCCTCTGATATTTTTTCTTAGTTTTTTTTTTTTTTTTTTTTCTGGAAGGGTCTCTCTTTATGTCACCCCTTTTGCTGGCTCGGCAGCAATTTGTTCATGATTTGGTCGATAGAAATACGTAATCAAAACCCATATTGGTTTAAAAAAGAACTGAAACAATTTTATATTTTAAATTCGCTCTTTAAAGTGCTATATATTAAAAGCGTATCATAATCTATAAATCGCTTCTATTTGTCTTCCTTGTTAAATTGTGCTAGACTAGAAAGTGCATCATAATCCGTGAAATCCGCATTTATACAATACTTCTTCAGGAATTGAAATCTATATTAAGAAAGCCTGGTAAAACTGTTTAGCGATTTTCCTCAGGATATTCTAACTATACTTCGCTTTTATAATAAACAGTAGGTAAATAAAGACGATATAGCCAAGCTGCATTCAAATATGGAGACTTATTCTTTTGCTCCAAATTTGGTGATAAATCGCAAAATGGCAAACATTGTCAACTTTTGACATTTCACTACCTATCTGACAACCCTTTAAAAGGGATTCGCCGTTTCGCGGCGTACACAAAAATCCTTGTCCCAGCATCAACTTATTATTATTTTTTTTTTTAACGCAACACCTAGATTTCGCTTCATATTTCAAAAGTTTTGCTCATTTTTACTCTGGATACCAATTTTCAATACATTTGAACTAAAAATGAATGTGTTATGAGCTTCGAAAATTTCCCTTCCCCTGTGTTAAAATGCTTTTTGATACTTTAATACAAATCTCATATTGATATTACGAAGCTGATTTTTATCCGTTACTCTAAGAATACGAATTAACGGCCCAAACATGCACTAAATCGTCTACTAAAACCTAATATGAATTTTAACAAATGTGAATAATTGTTAAAATGAATGCAAAAATATGTAATATAACAAATGTTTTATTTTTATAAAAATGCATCCATACTATATATACATTGAAAGAATGGACTGAATGGTCTATTAAGTCCTAACTGAAGAATGAATTGCAACAAATAAATGTAATTATTGAAATCAACATGAAAATGTTGTGATTTATTTTTTATTTTTTAGATTGTATCAATAAAATACTTTGAAACAATGGACTAAATGTTTTACTAAAACTCAACTAAACAGTGAAGATCAACAGATGGAAAAAATTCTTTAAATGAATTCAAAAGTATGTAATATAAGAACGTTTTTAAGAATATATCAGTAATGAACTTAGAAACACTGGACTATTCGTTCTACTAAAGCCAGTGCAACAACATGTGCTCAGACTATGTGTTTTAAGAATTAATTCAATAATACACGGTTGAAACAGTGGACAAAAATGTTTTCTTAAAACCTTATTGACCAATGAATTTCAACAAATGGAAGTAATTGCTGAAATTGATGCAAAAATATTCTATTGATAAGAACAAATTGTCTCCAAATTTCAGCTCAAAATATTGCCATCTTCAGGTTCCACACCTCAAGCGAAAATATTCCCAGTGTCTTTTTTAGTCCTTCGTGAATTTCTATTGAAATAATCACGTTTAATTAATTAATTGAATAATTAATACTCCGATACACCTGTTCTATCAAAAAACGTGGCTAGTTCGGACATTTGGCCTGCCTTGGAGATTTAGGGAATCTAATCCTCAATCGTTTTCCGATTTTTGGCTTCCGGACTAACGAAATCGTCATCATTTTCTGGGGTTTATTCCATTTCTGAATCAGATCCTAATTCGACGTTTGCTTCTAAATCTACGATTTCCAGCACTGACATGTGATACTAACCAATTAATAAAGCGATTTAATAATGAAAACATAACTAATTATTCAATTCATTTATTAAACATTATCATTTTAATAAAAAAAATCTGGAGTGACTCCACTCGACTTTCCGAACACTTACGATTAAGATCATTACTAAGCACTTAAATAAATTTTAATCGATGAATAATTCAAACATATACCAAATTGAAACTCAATCGAATGCACCGTTTAAACGCTTGCGCACTTTCAAGAATTTCTCCCCATATGCCATAATGCCATAACATAAAAGAAAGTTTTGTCGTAGCCCTGTAGGAGAACTATAAGTCCTATACACACCAAAATCAATACCGGTCTTAGGATGGTGGTTTATAACATGCATACCCAATTTGAGCTCAATCGAATCTACCGTTTAAACGCTAGCGCACTTTCAAGAAATTCCCCCCCATAAGCCATAATGTAAAAGAAATCTTTGTCGTAGCCCTGTAGAAAAACTATAAGTCCTATACACACCAAAATCAATACTGGTCTTGCAACGGTGGTTTATAACATGTATACCCAATTTGAGCTCAATCGAATCTACCGTTTAAACGCTAGCGCACTTTCAAGAAATTCCCCCCATAGGCCATAATGTAAAAGAAATCTTTGTCGTAGCCCTGTAGAAAAACTATAAGTCCTATACACACCCAAATCAATACCGGTCTTGCAACGGTGGTTTATAACATATATACCCAATTTGAGCTCAATCAAATCTACCGTTTAAACGCTAGCGTACTTTCAAGAAATTCCCCCCCATAAGCCATAATGTAAAAGAAATCTTTGTCGTAGCCCTGTAGAAAAACTATAAGTCCTATACACACCCAAATCAATACCGGTCTTGCGACGGTGGTTTATGACATATATGTCCAATTTGAGCTCAATCCAATGCTCCGTTCAGGAGCTATCGTGTTCACTCACACACACACACACACACACACACACACACACACACACACACACACACACACACACACACACACACACACACACACACACACACACACACAAACATACACTTATCTACATACACCTCGTAAAAATAGCATAAATGGATTCAGAAGCCCTCAAAACGTGTAAAAACACCAAAATCTCGAAGTCGAATTTTTTCATGATTACAATACTTTCCTTACATGGTACATGTAAGGAAAGTAATAAAAACAGCCGTCCTTCGTTTATCGCGGTCTCGTCATCCATCGACGTCCCCTCTCTTGTCCATACCCAGCAGGGGGCCTGGCAAGGCAATTTGCGATTTCGGATGTCCAGTCCACTAAGTAAAACTCAATTCCAGATCATTTGTCGTTTTGCAGTTTCAGGCGGTCTCGGTCAAAAAGGTCTTTTTTGTTTAACCCTTTAAAGAGCAGTGATCCCACTCTGGGAACACCCAACTCTGACGTTCTGACTGTTGTCAGTCACGAAGAATAGATTTGATATCTATAAAAATAGTGGCGGGTGACAGAGCTCCACGAGAATCCTTTACTTTTTAGCACGTCCTTTCCCGCAAAAAAATGGGTCACGATTATTTTTAACAGCACTGACATCTGCTGAAAAATGGAAGAGTGCGAAGAACAGCTGGATAGATGGCCCAATGCTGAAAAAAGGGCAGCCGTTGCCATCGCTCGACTTAACGACCAGCAAGATGGCGGACGATCGAAACGTTCATCGCGTGCGCACAGCCAGCTGCGTCAAAAAAGGGTCTCTAGATCTGTGGCACGCGATGAACGTTTCGATCGTCCGCCATCTTTCTGGCAGTTAAGTCGAGCGATGGCAACGGCTGCCCTTTTTTCAGCATTGGGAAAGGGTTGCGCCTCAAAGGGTTAACTGGAAAAATCTTCGTGCCCCCAATGCTTATCATGGAAGACGCGGGGGGGGGGGATGTGGTATTTCATGCTAAGCACTTGCATCCGTCATGCCTTTAAAAAGGAGGGGGTGCGCAGACGCAGTGTTGCTGTTGTTACTTATGCCCTCTGGCAAACGTGGAAGGGGCCCAAATCCTTCATAAATGTGGGCAAAGGCGAGAGGCTCCTATTTTGATGAGCCCTAGCGGGAGAGAAGCCGATTTGGATAAGGGGGTCTCCTAATTTTGAAGCAATTCCAGATGAGAGATCCAGCACCTGGATTGGCACCCCCCCCGCAGGTATCGTTTGAACAGGGTGGACATCGGAGCCATACGACAGATTTTACGTGCACCAGCTCCCTTTACCTTACCCGGCTCCGCAGCAGTCGAACCGAGAGAGGAGTCCACCCTCCCAAGCACTGATGATGCTTTACTTTCCGTGTTCTTGTGGGAACGGAGCTTAGCGATTAGACCACTGCGAGACCTCATGCATTTGTTTGGATGGGTTCATCTCGGGCTTTCTAATATTGCAAGAAAGTTAAGTATGGTACGAAAATGTTCACTACGTCCCCGGCTGGAGAAAGAGGGGTTGCTCCCAAGTATCGTCACCCGCGATCAGTACTGCGTACTCGGGCACTGCCTTACTAGAGATGAGACGAGCTCAGCCCGAGCCTGTGCCCGAACGGGGCTCGGGATCGATTCACGATTGCGATCTCCTTCATTGAACATACTCTTTGTAAACAAATTTTAAAAAGTGATTAATGGAAGAAATAAACACTAATTATTATTATTATTTCATAAGCTTGAATAAAAGAATTAGGAAGTGCATTAAGAGTTTGCTATTACATTTGTCTTTAATTTGCACAAACTGCAAAATTTATGATATTCTATCAATGAAGTGACTGACTCTTACTTATTGTCTATTGAGCTGAAATTTCGAGCGCGGGCTCCGACTTAAATCATATCGCTCGGGCTCGGGTTGGCTCGAAATAAAAGTTGCTGGGCTCGGGCTTTCAAAAAATGAGCCCTCTACTGCCTACGTGTTTTTGCGTGATGCGTATATTTAAGCTGTGATTAACCCTTTGAGGCTTAACCCTTTCCCAATGCTGGAGAAAGGGCAGCCGTTGTCATCGCTCGACTTAACGACCAGCATGATGGCGGTCGATCGAAACGTTCATCGCGTGCCACAGATCTAGAAACCCTTTTTTGACGCAGCTGGCTGTGCCGCCACAGCCAGCTGTCGTCAAAAAGGGTTTCTAGATCTGTGGCACGCGATGAACGTTTCGATCGACCGCCATCATGCTGGTCGTTAAGTCGAGCGATGGCAACGGCTGCCCTTTTTTCAGCATTGGGAAAGGGTTAAGCTGTGATTAAATTAGAAGACAGCTTGTAACTGCTGCTGCTGCGTGAGCAGAAGCATGATCTCCATCTCCCCGTAACACTGGAAAGAAGAAGTAAAAACATAATAATAAAGAGCGAGAGGATCTCTGATAAGGACTCCCGCGGGAATCTCATCATTCTGCTTCCCGGGTGATGAGAGGCAGACGAGTTATTGCCGGAGAAGTGAGCTGTCTCGAGAAATGGCTGTTTTGTCTGCTCTACTTAAGAGAGTCATAGCGCTAAGGCGGGGATTTCGAGATCTCATAACTTCTTGGTTTTTACCACCTTCCACTCCCCCCCCCCCCCCACACACACACACACCAATCAACCTTCCACTGTGCCTTGGTGGGTTGTTCTTTTTTTTTTTGCTTTTCTGACGGATATTCTTTTTTTTTTCCCTCTCTGTTTTCCTTCTCCATTTTTGTAGATGCCATTTTTGTGGTTTCTTTCATGCCAGTGGCGGATTCAGATATAAGTTTCAAGGGTAAAAATGTGGAATGGGTCGTACCTTCATTTTTTAATGAGACACCATTTCTGCGAACAGTGACGCCCCCCACCGCCTAATTAGCGTTTTCGAATGCTCCGCTGGAAACCAGCGATTTCACTGATTTTGGGTTAATCCTTTAATGCGCAGTGTTTCCGCTTTGGGAACACCAAACTCTGACGTTCTGACTGTTGCCAGTCACGAAGAATAGATTTCATTTCTATAAAAAATACTTGCGGGTGACAGAGCTCCGCGAAATTCCATTACTTTTTAGCACGTCCTTTCCCGTAAATAAATGGTCACGATTATTTTGAACAGCACTGACATCTGCTGAAAAATGGAAGAATGCGAGAACAGCTGGGGAAAGTCACCCTTTACCCAGACAGCTCCTAAGACTTCCTGAGCGAGGTACTTCCCCAGGCAACACCAAGACATCCTAGGGATTTACAGAAGATGTAATTCATGGAATACTCAGTTACCCTAGGGATATCCCAAAATCATCAAAAATTTCCTTTGGGACGTCTGTTACCCTTCCAAATATCACTTCAGTACGCATCCACAGGACATCCCAAGTAGTCATTTTCTGGACAGCTACAAGATAGTCACATGCTAGAAAATAGATGCAGCCCAGATAATCGAAAGCGTCCTCTAGACATTCTACGATGAACTCTCATATCCCGCAAAGGTCGTATCCCACAGTGGATATCAAAAGTCGTTAGATCCCACGACTGATACGGTAGCTGTACACAGACATTCATCAGATATCTTTACTAGACTGCTCATCTCCTGCGGCTGGTTTCTAGCATGAACATCCTGTCAGCTCCCCAGAAAATGTCGCATCTTGGTAATGTGTACAGTACAGCAAGTATGGGAAACATTTGAAAACTTGCGGGCCAAATTTTAGGATTGAAAAATCACTCAAATTACTGGTGTTAAACGATAAAGTAATTAAAAAACTTTGTAAAGAAACACACATATAACCTATTTACTACATACCTATATACCCTACATACCTACCTACCTATATACCCTACATACCTACCTACCTACATACCTATTACTTCTTATGTGTGTTTTTTACAAAGTTTTTTAATTACTTTATCAAATTTTAGGATGTTAGCGAAGTCGCGGGCCAAACTTCAGGATGTTATCGAAGTCACGGGCCGCATAATTGGGATTTATATGGGATTTTGAATGGTTTTTATGTGTTTTATACGGGGTATGATATGTTCCGCAGGCCGGGTCCAAAGCCGTGGCGGGCCACATCCAGGCAGTAAAGCCCTAGGGACATTTTTG